>LJPK01000192.1:0-95640 GCA_001430945.1 Amauroascus niger
CAAAAAACCCCCCTAGGTCCCCATTGCGGGTATTGTTCTTAATATCTCATCCATCCACATCACCTCTGACATGAAGCAGATCGAGGTTCCCGCCAACCCCTCATTCAGGCTGTCAAAAAAGAAAAGAGTAGCCGCGCCAGGTGGCTAACTAGTTAACTAACTACAGAAAAGCAAAAATAAAAACAAAAAGAAGCTAGAGAATGGTTTTTTCATTGAGTAACTACTCCGTAACTATGTCTGTAACTACAGGTGGCGGCCCTCCAACCCGTTTCGACATAACTATGATACAAAATAAATAGCTAGTTATGTAGTGTATACCATTGCTCCTCCTTATTTGCCAGCGGAGAGAAAAAAAAATCCTCGGATGCGCCCGCTGTGCTTACCACCTTGTGCGCCGAGGGGGGAGCCGGAGATCTGGGATTGAAAAAAAAAACGTTTTCCTATATGGGTTTGGGTTTTTGGGGAAAGAGGGAGGAGGCTGATTCGCTCCACATAATGTAGTACAGTACGGAGCCCAGTATGTATGTGCATGGGAGCAGGAAGTTATTGGGAAGAAGAAGAAAAAAGCAAAATGCTTGCTCGACAGCTCTTTCTACATTGAAAGCGCACCTGCCCACACACACAGACACACACACCCACGCATGCATGCATGCATGCAGGAATCGCTTTTTATATGACAGTGCATGCCTGCTGCCTAGCCTGTATCGCGTTGACCTTGGGGCTTAAATTTCCACCCCCTGTTGGATTGGTCACTGAAAACAACAGCCACAGTGGTTGCCTGCTGGGAGATTTGCTTCTTCAATTAGCCTTCTGTGAGCAAGAATGATTGGTGATCTAACTAAGGAAAAAATGACATATTCATATTTATCATGTCTGATTTGTGCTTTTCCCTTTTTTCAGATGGGGAAAACCCACTAAATCCAGCCCCAGTGTATATCTGTATGGCAGCGGAATTCATTTATTGAGGATAGCAATAGAAAAAAATGAATCAAACAACATTGTCAGAAAATGGGAAAACTTGGGAGGGATCACATCCTAGAATCAAAAAAGTTAGCCAAGCCGGTTCATACTAGAGAAGATTCAGAAGCAAGTCAGGATACTTACCGTTCAACGGGATTCAACCCCAACAATTTCATTCCATTATTCAACACCTGTCTCGCACAGTGGTACAATGCCATGCGTGCTTTCTTCAGCTCCGGCTCGCTGCCGACGACCTTCAGTGTATCATATCCAGAACTCAACGTGTGCGTCATGCGGAAGAGGTAGGTGATGATGGTAGTTGGCTCGAGGGTCTTCATGGCATTGAGAACGACGTCCGGCCATTGAGACAGTAATCTGACAAGGTCAACGGCGTGTGGCTCGGTGAGGAGAGACAGATCTGCCGATCCGAGCACCGACGGGTCGATCTCGGCTTTTCGGTTCACGGAGCAGAGACGCGCATGCGCATACTGGAGATACGGGCCTGTATCACCTTCAAAAGACGTCATGTCATCAAGGTTGAATTCATAACCGTTGATACTACACAACACAGTTAACGTTTTGGCGTTACATGAAATAAAAGAAAAGGGAGGGCACCACATACCGTTTCCCACTCATATCCTGCACCATCACGGAGGTAATGCCAAGAGTGTCGGCAGTCTCATCTGGATTCTCCACCTGCTCATACTTGACAGCATTTTTTCTCATCACCTCATGCATCTTGTCGCCAACATCCTTGAGGATGTCATTCAAGAACTTGACCGTTCCTTTTCGGGTGCTCATGCCACGAACCATGCCAAAGTTGATATGCTGGCATCTGTCGGCAAGATCCTTTCGGCCCATCAACTCAACAGTCTTGAACAATTGCGCAAGATGAAGGTCTTGCTGAGCAGCAACAACATAGATCATCTTGTCAAAGTGGAACGTCTCATCACGTTCAAAGATAGCCGCGATGTCCCGGGTCAGGTACAGAGGAGTGCCATCTTTTCTGACAACGATAGCCTTGCCAAGCTTCTTCGCCCCATGCTTGGTGAAGTCGACAATGATGGCCCCTTCTGAATCTTCAGATACACCCTTTTCTTGCATGGTCTTGTAAACCTTGGATAGAGTTTCCTGTTTAACCTGCGATTCACCAGAGTAGACATCAAAATCGATATTGAGGCGAGCATACGTCTGCCTATATTTATCAATGCTAAGGTCACGGAATCGTCTCCACAGAGCAAGCGCTTCGTCGTCACCGTCTTCCATGCTCCTGAAGTATTGACGTGCCTTTTCATCCCAGCTAGCATCAACAAGGGGGGCGAGTTCTGTCTCTAGTGCCGCAACATCTTCGCCTTTTTCTTTCTTCATTTTAATTTGTTCTTTCAGTTCTTTAATCGGGCCTTCTTGCTCAGCAACGTCTCTGTTGATCTTGACGTAGACCTCAAACAGGTGGTTGATCGGATCTCTGAGCAGTTCCTCCTCGTTTCCATATAATCTATAACCATTAGCCAGCAGGCCGTACTGCTTACCCCAGTCCCCCAGATAATTCATCTTGATAACATCCCACCCCATAATCTCGTATAAATGCGCCAGGAAACCGCCAATGATCGTACTTCGAAGGTGCCCTGCATGGAATGGCTTCGCAATATTTGGAGAGGAGAATTCCACAACGACTCGCTTCTTTCCCTTGCTGGGATCCCGCGGATCCTGCAGGCCGATATTCGCATTGGTTCCGTATGCAGCTTTGCTCTCAAGAATGGAAGGGATGACAGTCCGTATTAGAGGTTGAGCGCGGAAGCGGAATTGCAGGTGTGTTCCGGCAGCGACAGGAGGCTCGATCAGATCAGACTGAGGGACCTTTGAAGCGATCTCTTCGGCTAACTCGGCTGGCTTTTTCCCCTTAACCTGGAGAGCGGGGACCTATGCGTCAAACACAAAAAGTGATTCGAGTCAGCGACAATGCTCTACATGACACCGAAGTGGTAGAGGAGATTTCATACCGCCAAAAGCAGATCCCCCTTATCCAAGGTATTTGTCCATTGGATTCGAGCATAAACAAACTCTGGCTCCTTTCCCACGATCGGCGCGATTAACTCTGCAATATGCGCTCTGTACCTGTCCACCGGGTTCAGGGTGGGGTAGCAATTGGGATATTTCGACACTTCGTGCGTGGTGTCATGGACAGACAGTTCTGCCACTGCGGGGATAACGCCATCTGCGGCCATGGTGGTGGGCGCCTGCAGTCTTGGAGACAAGCGAAAGGATAGTCCTCGAGTTGGAGAGTAGCTAGGATGGTTTTTGGTGGAGAGCGGGGTGCGGAGGAGAAACTGGGAGGGACAAAAAACTTTGCGACTGGCGTGAGTAAGTTTTCGGTGGTAGATGGCTTCGCCAACAGAGTACGCGCTTTGAACAAGCCGTTGGCGCATTCAGATTCCTGGAATACCTTTTTAATTTTATAGACCTGTGTAAAAGGCCCAAACTTTGACTCATTCTCATTCTCCGGGTTTCAACCTGCTTTAAGGCTCAGTCAGAAGAAAGTAGTTGGGCTCACGACCGGCAGAATAAAGCGGTCATGTGACCAAGAATTTATCTACAAAAGTTGTGACTTATGGGCTCCCTTACGGGCAGAGCTCTACCCCGATATAGATAACTACTTTAATTACATAGCGTCTAGCTAATGCGATGACTGCCTCCGCGTACTCCGTACATTGCCCGCTAATAACACTTGCGGGATCGTAAATGTCTCATTACTTGTAGTTACCCTCTGGAAACCGACCGAAAAGGCCCCCCGAATCACTTTTTTGAAAAGGAAAAAAGCGGATCTATGTATATACCGGAATCTATGTTGAGTAGGACACCGTCGTTCAAGTCGTCTGAAAAAGATTAGAAGCAGAAAACCTGGTCCTCAAGCTTGCTGACAAGGTTGGCCTTCTTGTATCCTAACGATTCGGTAGCCTTTTTCATGGCGCTGACCATAGGAGGAGGTCCGCAAATGAGAATTTTGATGTCGGCAGCCGGGGCAGGGAGTTTAGCCTGAGAAAAAAGAAACTGTTAGCATCATATTATGCTTGAAACTCGTACTACCCCCAAGCTTAGAAACAAACCTTGATCATGTCCGGAGTCACGAATCCAACACCTCCATTCCATTTCTCTGGTGGGTTGTTGAGAACGTAGTAGATCCGGAAAGCATCGTCCTCCTCAGCAAGCTGATCCAGTTCTTCCCTCAGAAGAATATCGTCCGGGTTCACATTCGCGAAGATAAGATCAATCTGGGTGATATCGTTGCCGCCGTTTCGGGGTCTTCCCTTGATGATAGCCTTGATGACCTGGAGCATGGGGGTGATACCAGTACCACCGGCAATCATACCAACGTGACGGACCATATTGGGGGTATAGACCATTGCCCCCTTTGGTCCGCGAACCTTCATTTTATCCCCAATTCGGAGGGTAGTCAAGTGCTTCGATATGTTTCCCTGCGGATACGATTTAATGAGAAGATCAAAGTAGCCGGCATCGTCGTCAGAGGAGATGGGAGTGTAAGAGCGCATGATTTCCTTTGATTGACCAGGGATGGTGGCGGAAAGCGAGATATGCTGACCGATGGGAAGGCCGAGGATATCGGTTGGTCTTGGGAGGGCAAAACGGTAAATGCAGACATTGTGGGAGACAATAGTCTTGTCTTTGAGAACGAAATTCTGGAATTCCGTTGGGGTTAAAACTTTCCGGGGCCCTGTTTCGCAGATTTGCTTCTGTTAGAATTGTAGAAAAAAGTAACCAGGCCAAGTCACTCAAATCATCGGACGGGCTGAAACTCACTGTTACTGAAGATTTTCCAGGCAGAGAGAACGAAGGCCAGAGCTGTCGCATAGGCAACCCATTCCTTCTTGATGATGGTGGTGCCAAAGACCAGGAGCGCAGAGGGGATATAGACCCCGTTAATATTCTCTCTCGATGTCCAAGAGCTATTCGACGGATTAGTCACATTGTCGAAAAAGACCGAAACTCGGGATATGATCAAATCGGAGCTCAACACGAACCTCATCTTGACGGATCTCTCCCCCAATATTCACAGTGTCTATTTTTCCGGTTGCGAAAAAGGAAAAAAATAAAAAACAAGGATTGCGCGGGGAGGCCGTTTTCTTTAGTATCGAGAGAGCAAGCAGATGGTCGTCGAAAGAACAGACACTTTTCTAGTTACCAAGTCGGGACCAGCGCACCAATCTGGGAAAAACATTCCCCGGTTTTTTTTTTTTTTCTGGCGAGCTGACGGCGGCTCGTTCCGAATTCGCGGAAATTTGACGCCTAGCCGGGTTATGTCAACATGCCAAGCCCTGGGCAAACAAAATAACCAATAAGAGCAAGCCAAAGGAGCCAGCGAACGTTAACTCACTAACTTCCTGTGCCCCGCTTCATGTTTGTTGAACTCGGAAAGGGGAGGTTGCGGGAACAAGACGCGGACAACAACTAACAACTGGGTTACCATTGTTGGGGGGGGAAAGCTCTCCTGGGATCCAATTCCGAAGAACTCCTTGATTCAAAACATCCTGCCATCTGTATCTGAGGGCGGAGGGAATGTCAGCCGCAGCGAACAATCCGCCATCGCACCCAGCTCCTTTTAACTTGACAGCTCTTGATCGGGAGACCCTCTCCCAAAAGGATGAGGAGTACATATACCATGACTGGGAGAATTTGAAAGACATAATAGGTTTACACTCCTCCCAAAACTCCTTTCATTAACCATGACTATCTCCAATGCTGGTATAATAGCAACTCGAGACGCAACAAAAATTGGAGTATTAAGCTACTCGCTAACCACCCTTCATCTCGCTCGGGAATAGCAACCAACTCCCTCGACCTCCTGAAACGCAAGCCGTCCGACCTGGTCAAGTACATATCCTGGTCGACCGCCATAAAATCGCTTTACGGCACCATTACCAACTACATCTGCCTTGAGCGTCTCCGCTGGCCTCTCAACGTGGACCCTGCCAGTCAGTGCGTCAATCCGACGCCCTTCGCCGATCCACACGATTATCGAATCCTCCGGAATGATTGGCCATACGGCGTCACGCCCGACATCACGCATATAGTGGTATGGGTCATGAATCCAATACCCGTGGATGAACAGGCCGGTGGTGATCTTACCCCCGAGTCACGTAAATTGATCGACGACTTTGTGCACAGAACGTTTGTGAAGAGATTGGAGAGGGAATTCCCAGACGCAAAGGAAAGAGTAATGTGGTTCAAGAATTGGACTGCACTGCAGAGCATCCGATCCCTCGAACATGTCCATGTGCTGGTCCGCGGTATTCCGGATGAGATTGTTGGTGAATGGACAGGGGAACCAGCCCGGAAACTGAGTGACCCTACCGTCGGGTTAGAAAAGACAGCCATCGCTGGCAACGGGTGATGGAAGAACCCTCTTAGAACCCCATTTTGATAGAACACGTAGAGAATTGATTAGTCTTGCATTTAGATATCATATATAACACAGGTCGTCGTAAATTCGAATAAAACGTCAAAAGAAAGCCGGACTCAGTATCATTAACATGGTCAACAAGGCTACCCGCATAACACCAGTCCGCTTCAACTCCCGCCGAATTTGTTAACAAGAACAAAGATAAAAGGGGTTGTATATCAGCTTTAAGTCTTTTGTTCCTCCACGAATTTTAATGCTTCTTCCCTCGACACTACATCGATGGTACTGGCCTTACTCCGGAAGCTGACACCATAGCATTTCTCAGCAACATGGAGCATTTCCGGCCTGAATGTGGTACAGATGAATTGACCGTTTGTCTCTTCTGAGATTGATTTGAGCATCTGTGCAACAGCTGTGCGATACTGTGCGTCAAGATTGGCATCGATTTCGTCGAAGAGATAGAACGGCGCGGGATCACATGCTTGAATCGCAAAAACGAGTGCTAAAGCGCAGAGACCTAATACATAGATTGTTAGTCATGATTCTATATCGTGGAGGCATGCATGCATGCAGAGAAGACACATACTCTTCTGGCCACCGCTAAGCTGCTGAATTCGTTGCTGGTCATCGTGTTTACTATTGAAGCTGACGCTAATCCCAACACCAACGTAATTCTCAACACTACGACGTGATTCTTCCGCATCGGAATCGACCTCTTCGTCCTGTCGATTTGTGGGATCCGTCTTTCTCTGGATGATGAGCCGACCTCGTCCGGCAGGCACGAGTTTCTCAAATATCTTGGCGAATTCGCGTGATACCTGTTTGAACGTTCGCTCAATCGCTTCATCTTTCCTCTGGTCCAGGATCATGATCAACTCGTCAATCGATTTGTGCGAAGCATCCAATTCCTCTCGTCGCTTCATGAGCGTCTCCCTCTGTTTCGTAAAGTTGTTATACTGCTCAAAGGCCTTCTTGTTGACATGAGAGTACTTTTTCAACGCTTCATTGACTTTATGCAGCCGCTTGACAATCGTGTTAGAATCGGTATTCTTGAATTTGGTGAAGGCTTCGTCTGGCAGCACGCCTAGGTCACGAATATTGGCGCTACATTCAGTAGCCTGTTTCGTCAATGCAGCCTTCTTCTGCATACTTTTCTCCATCCGTCGTTGATGTTTCTCAATTGACTTGCCAAGTTCATCAAGTTCGCGCCTAATCTCGGCCTTGCGTTGTTCAAGTTGGGCTGTTTCGGTATTTTTCTCTTCGATGGAGTCTTCTAATTGTCCTAGACGGCGATTGAGCTTCTCTAATTCTTTTGTCTGCTTTTTAATCTGACGCTGGCTCTCCTTCAAGTTTCCTTGAATGTTATCTTCGCCCACTTCGAGATCATGGCTTGATAACTGGTCAAGCCGAGGGTATAGGTTTTCTCGCAATTCGACTTCTAGAATCGATTTCCTGGTTTCTATCTCGCTTCGTCTGCTAGATAGCTCGGAATGTTCTCGTCGCAAGTCTTGAACGGTTGAACTCAAACTTTCAAGGCGAGCCTCTTCCTCGTTTGACAAGGCCTTTTCGAACGGTGTGGATAATTCCTCTTCATGCGCGTTTACTTGATCAGTCAGAGCATTCACGTTTGTCTCGATATTTTTTAGCGCGCGACGCTTTGCTTCAATGGTATCCGTTTTATTATGAAGAAGGTCCCGTTTACTTTTGATCTCTTGTCGTAGAGGTGCGTTGCTGCCTTGGAGCTGCTGTTTCCTTTGCTCGAGCTTTTGCAGTTCTCCGACAGCTCTTGTGATCAGCTGGTCCATTTTATCAAGATCGCGGCGAATTTCGACACCCCGGTTTCTTTTCGCTTCTAGCTCGTCACGCCACTTTGTCAAGGCCTTCATCGCATCAAGACGAGATACGCGAGAATCATGGAAACCGCCGGTCAACGCACCCCGCTTATCTGATCTGTCACCGTCTGGAGTAATAGCGTTGACGCCATGACTGCGTGCGTATTGTGATGCTACTTGAAGGTTCGGGCAGATTATTGTGCGCCCAAAAACCTGTTGAAAAGCTTTGTCGTATTTTGAATCATATTGGAGTTTTTCAATCATAGGAATGGTGTCACTGGCTCTTGGGAGATTGGCAGGCCTGGATTTGAGCCGGTTCATTGGCATAAATGTTACTCGGCCTGCCTTTTCCTTCTGCAATATTTCCAGTACTTTCGTGGCCGTATCATCGGTGTCCACGACGTAATGGAAAAGACTGTGGCCAGCAGTAACTTCGACAGCAGTGCGATATCTGTCGCTGACATCAAATAATTCCGCCAACGTTCCATACACACCTTCGATGTTGAATTGGCGTTTTATTCGACGCACGGCAGCGATTCCACGGCTTGTGTTATGATCCATCATGTGCGAAAGTTTCCTTTCCGCGCGATCCACTTCTTGAGAAGCATTCGACAAGATGGAGTCAAGTTTGGCTTCCTCTCTCCAAAGTTCTCTATTCGATCATTAGTGAAACAACATACTGAAGCATTGGCAGGAATTGGAGGCGCATACTTTCTTTGGTCCATCAAGCGATCCCTTTCATCTTTCGCTCCCTGGACCTCTTGTTCCATAGACTGCAAAGCATCCCCTCGTCCATCGAATTGTTTGCGGAGTTTCTCCGTCTCAGGCTCTATCAATGCGATTTCATTCTCTAATTCCTTTATTTCTTCAGCTGTTTGCATGCGGACGGCTTTCACCGTTGAAAGTGAGGTATAAGTATCCTGGATTTCTTTTTGCAACCATTTATCTCTTTCTGATTTGTTTCGAAACCTCGAGATTCGGCCTTGTTTAGCATAGAGCCTTTGGCGGGTTGTTTCGGCCTCGGTCAATTTGGCTTTGGAAGCCTCTTCATCCTCCTTAAGCGTATTGAATTGAGGAGTAAGGTCGTTAAGTTCGACTTCACGTTCTTTTATAGCATTTTGCACGATGCTCAGCTCTGTTTCATGGCGAGACTTGGCTTGTTGAGCGGCCGATTGCCCTTCTGCAAGAGATTTTCCCTGTAATTCAGCCTGGGCGAGCGCGCGAGAAGCATCCCGCCTGTCATCTTCGAGTTGCGTCTTTTCTACCCTAAAGAGCTCTATTTGTTGCTTCCGTTCTGCGATCTCGGCATCGATTTGTGAAATATCATTTTCGCCTTGTACGAACCTATTACGATTCACATCTGTGTCTTCGACGCCAGTTTGTCTTTGATTTTCAATATTCTCAAGCACTGCAGCGATTTCCGCTTGCTCTCGGGCATAGATCGTATATTCAAGGCACCTCCTCTCTCTATCCTTCTCCTGAAAATTCTTTAATTCATCTTTTTCTTCTTCCAACTCCCCAAGGCGTTCGTTGATATAATCCAACAATTCGTCAATTTTGGCGATCTTGTTATTGGTTTCGTTCATAATTTTCAAGGATTCTGCACGGCGCGCTTCATACACCTGCGTACCGGCAACTTCTTTAAGTAGGACTAAACGCTCGGAATCTTTCATATTCGTCAAGGTCGTGACGCGGCCTTGAGGAACGATATAGTAAGGATTCGAGCGGGAAAACCCTGCCGACTCTAACAAATTCATCACATCCGCCTTAGTAGCATTCTTGCGATCCAGAGTATATTCGTCTTTCTTTAAGCCAATAGTGCGACGGAGAATCAATTCATTTTTGCCGGTCGGGAAGCGTTCGTCGGAGTTGTCAAAAATGATCTCGACGTAAGCGGACATTACAGCCGATCCGGATCCCTCCTATGCGCTATTAACGGTATATCCACATGACTTTATTGAGAAACATACATGCAACAAGGCCTGGCGTTCCTCTCGGCCCATGTGAGTGTAGGCGTCACTGAGGACAAATCGAATCGCGGCAAAGAAATTGCTCTTTCCGGATCCATTGCGCCCGACAATAACATTATGCTTCGGCGAGAAGGGCTCAATGACCGTTTGGTCTTTGTAGCTAGAATTGCGCGAACCGTCAGCAATGCAATGAGAAATGACGGACAATCACACCAGCGCTGCTCACCTCTTAAAGCCCTGGATGATAATCTGCTTCACGAACATTTCGATAATTCTGCAAATATACGTAAAATAAGGCCTTGCACCATTTCAATTAAAATGGAATACGCGTCATTAAAGCAAAGTGATCCAGAAATGCCAGCATGGGAGTTTCGCAACCAGGCTCAAAGATGCGACTGATTCAACAACGCGTGAAGCCTGAACAACCCGCCCAGGGCCTTTTGACGCGTTCCAAATTAGGAAATTAGGGTTAGGCGGGGTCTGGATCGGTGCAACTATTTGCCGAACAAATTTCTACGTCACACAGCAATATTTCTCCTGAGGGGCAACCTTAGAGAGGGGTCAAGATTGTGCTCGCCCACCCATACAAGGGAATTTGGAGGCAACTCTTGTGATCCGCACTCGGGAAAATAGTTTTTCTACCATGGCCTCTGCACAAGCGCCAGTACAGCTGGACACTATGGCCCCTGATCGAGTTGTTGTGCTTGACCAAAATCCTAGTACCCCGCCAAACGAGGTACCGTCTGGCCCTACAAGCGAGATAAAGTCAGAAGAAAATCTCGGAGAAGAAGACGAGTATTACGACGATATATTTGCAGATGAACTCGATGATGATGATTTTCTTTCCTCGAATCCGGCTGATTTCACGAAATCATATAACCGTCAACGTCGACTAAACGAAGTGGCTGTGGATGCCAATGCGCCAAAATCTTCCTATCCAAAGAGCAACCCGCAGAAGCCGACCGTCAATACCCACGCGAATATTGATGATCAAATATCTACGCTTTCTCGTCATGCTGCGAAATTACGGTTGGACGACGTTCAGTCTGGCCTCAAGGGTCGCGCATCTAAAGGAGCAGACAAGAGCGACAGAGCGACTTCAGAACAGGTGTTAGATCCGCGGACAAGGATGCTGCTACTGCAGATGATCAACAGGAACATTATATCAGAAGTTAATGGCTGTCTCTCGACGGGTAAAGAGGCCAATGTCTATCACGCCGTCTCCTATCCTGATGGCGACGAGGAACAGCCTGTCCAACGTGCCATCAAAGTCTATAAGACGAGCATTCTCGTATTTAAAGACCGAGATAAGTACGTCACGGGTGAATTTCGATTTAGGCAAGGATATAACAAGTCCAATAACCGCGCAATGGTCAAAGTTTGGGCGGAAAAGGAAATGCGAAATCTCAAACGAATACATGCAGCTGGGATCCCTTGTCCAGAGCCCATATACTTGCGACTACACGTACTGGCAATGGGGTTCCTCGGGAACTCAAAAGGGCTCCCTGCTCCACGTCTGAAAGATGTAGAATTGGAAGATGCTGACCCTGAAGCTCGATGGCGCTCTCTTTATATGGAGCTAATTGGTTATATGAGAACCATGTACCAGGATTGTCGATTGGTCCATGCCGATTTGAGTGAATACAACATATTATACCACAAGGATAAGTTGTATATCATCGATGTCAGCCAAAGCGTCGAGCATGATCATCCTCGGAGTTTGGAATTCCTCCGTATGGATATTAAAAACGTCAGCGACTTCTTTAGGCGGAAAGGAGTCGACATTCTCCCAGAACGAACAATTTTCCAGTTTATCACTTCAATCGAGGGCCCCAGTATGGCGGATGGATCCAATGAACAGATGATGGATGCTTTAGAGAAGCTTTTTACTTCCCGATCAGACTCTCCGGACGGAGAAAATACTGAACTCGATACCGCAGTATTCCGACAACAGTACATTCCTCAGACTCTTGAGCAGGTGTATGATATAGAACGTGACGTTGAGAAGCTCCAAGCCGGCGAAGGGGAGGACCTTGTGTATCGCGACCTGTTAGCAAATCGCGGTAAAGCACGCACAGCAGACAAAGAGGCGGAAACAGCTGCTGACGAAAGCTCAGACGAGTCTGGAGGCGTCTCCGTCTCGGAGGGAGAATCGGAAGCGGACGCAGATGCAACAGCATCAGACCCTTTCGCTGCGAAACCCCCTCGTGGGAAACGATTTGAAGATAAGGAAGTGAAACGGGACCATAAGCGTTTGGTCAAGGAGGAAAAGCGTGAACAACGTGCGAAAAAGATGCCCAAGCATATTAAGAAAAAACTTATAAATGCGACAAAGAAAAAGTGAAGCGCGCTCACAGCGAATTAGTTTAAATCTACCTCTACCGCTTCGGAAAAGGTATTGCAGTACAGCTGGCGGATTGTTTCAATGGATAGAAATCGTTGATAAAATTGAATATGATTGACGAGCTATATACCCCATTTTCAAGTGGGCCGCTCAATCAAGGACCAACTAGACTATGTGGATGGATTTTAAATCATTCCTTGAAAAGTCGGTCTGCATACGCCGAGTAATTCCCGCTAAAATCTAAGCATCTCTCTCTGAGTCTCTGTGTAAATCGAGACCTTGCAAAAGCAGTCGCGTAACCGCCAGTGGTATAGTATATGTATGTATGTACAACCTTATCACCATGATGCAGCGAAACCAATCCCAAGTATTTGTTTTCTGGCTTCTTTTCTATAATTGGCACTTCAGTCCCCAAGTCTGAGCCAATACCGCAGTGGTTGAACGGTTAGTCCTGGCTGTACCGAATATTAAGATCATTGTCTTCGTCTTCCACATTTGGAATCGACTTCAGCGTCGGGTCAAATTTGCCAGGTTCTCGGTCTTCCTGAATCTTTTCCTTTGGATTATGATTATGGTGTAACTGTCTATGTTTGCAACATATCAGTATGTATAATCATATTTGTGGAATCTTGAAAAAGAAACGAAAAGGCATATCATTTACCTCTTCAAGCAGAAAGGGACACAAATGGCCTGTTTCAGCCAACTAACGACCATTTCCTTCTTAATCTTGTGTCGGCTTTTGATCATATATGCTCGCTCGCTATGAGACGGTCCATCTGAAGGAAGCAATGCCTCGTGCGACGTCTCCATGGCCTTTCATTTTTGGAGCGTAATGTCACCAGTGTTGAAAATGATAAGTGAACTTATTATCATACAATAACTATAGGAATCAATTTTTTTTTCAAGAGTTCTCTTAGAGCATTCTCAGACAGCCTGGAAGCTGGGGAAGTTATGACTTCATCAGCGTTCAATTGACACTTCCCAGTAAGTATGAAGGTTTGGCTCATCAAGGATGTCAAAGTAAGCCTAGAGTTTGTTAAGAGGATAGAGTTGTTGCCTTCGACCGGATGTACATACATACATACTGAATAGTACAACGCCCAACATTCCAAGCCTATTTTCCCTCAGAAGAACTTGGAGATAGCGAACGAACTGCAAGTGGGGGCC
Organism: Amauroascus niger; assembly: GCA_001430945.1. Lineage (NCBI taxonomy): Eukaryota > Fungi > Ascomycota > Eurotiomycetes > Onygenales > Onygenaceae > Amauroascus > Amauroascus niger. Next base: position 13,690 of record LJPK01000192.1, read on the forward strand.
ATGTATGTAGTATTTGCAAGTCTGCGTGAGGTTTAAAGTGTGCAGCTGGCTGCATTATGCGGAAAATAAGCACTGTGATGGTCCCATGATAGGTGGTCAAGTACCCTGAAGGTGGAGTCTATGTAACTGACTGGGGCGGTAAGTTAACCCCCAACTGATCCATGTCGAAATTCGGTTTTTCTGGTCTGGGACCAAAAGATAATTCAGCCCTTTTTGATATGCTCCTCCATGAACCACAATAAGGATCCAGTGATGAGATTTCGGCAAAATTGCAGCGCATTACGCTTTTTTACAGGAACCCAACTTCTCATGCAACACCAAAATGAGCCCTGAACCTGCTAGAATAGCCAAAATCTCGAAAGGCAAGTGACTCGGGGAAAATAGACGGTAAACTTTGATCATTGATGGCTCGGAGGGACGGTTGATCGAGAATGCCTACGTTCTTCGGGATAAAAGAGAGATTTACCGGTTAGCAGGCGATTGGTAGATCCCGTATAACGTTGCAGGTCGCCAGAACCTTTTGTACAGACAATAAATTCAATATGCCGAAATGCAAAAGCGTTGTGGAGAGGGGTGGGCGTGTGAACTTCTATTTGCAAATGTGTGGAGAGTTTGACCAAAAAAATTGTTGAGCAGATACACGCCTCCGAGGTGCAACCAGAACTAAACGCGGCAAGATGATGGTAAAATTCCAAAAAAATTGACGATGTGGCCTGAGCGAGAGAAGGGATTTTCAGATGTTGGGAACTGTTGTTTTTCCCGACCATATTTGTCTGGTCGCCAACGAATGAAAGGTGTTTGTCAAATCGTATAACTAATAGTTACACATATACGCATGGACAATACATAGTCCTTGCTCTGCTTGAGCCCCAGAGATATGTAATCTGTCGCAATGAGGATCAAGTCCAAAGAGGCGCTTGATCTAGCGTTCAAAAATATAGGCAAAATGAGTTCTTGCGGCACTTCTGGACACACACCGCACGGCAGTGGGCTTCGACTGGGCCGACCATTCAGTACACCCATGGAGTCGAGATCGTACGATTGAGACCGAGTATCACCACACTTAACTGGAACACCGAAGCCCTCGAGGCGTCAATTTAAGCGGGCATTTTGGTTCAATGAGCCTGTAGATTGGTCTCAGTACGATGGAGAAACGATTCTATGCACAATTCCGTGACTGCGAAAGTGTGAAGACGGAGTTGCACAGCTCAGCCATGGCCAAGTGAATTCTTAGCCGCGGAAAAAAAAGGATTGTGAGCATCTCATGAGGAGGTCCGATCTCCAACAGTAAGATATCTGCAACCGGCGAAAATTCGGTGTTCCAAGACGGCCACAGTCCAAACGCCGGGCTAGCTTTGGAAACAAGATCCATCAACATGCAACCGGCAAAAACTCGGTGTTCCAGGGACCTCAACAGCATAAACCATTAGTTAATGGGTTGACCTGAAGTCAAACTCGCTGAGCAGCAGGAGGAGATGACATTTCGACACCCGTATCATCGTCATGATTATTATCCAAATACTGACACCGGGGGCAATTTATTTTCTGAGGGCGGTATTCTGACTAAAAAGAACCCCATGTTGAGAGTTACATCTGCCATTCTTAACCGGGCTACCGTAATGGAGAACTAGTGAGGAATTTACTCGGTTAGTTGCCTGTCAGTTTCTTAAAATAGGTTTTTAAGCTGGGCGGCAAACCTGTCAAGCTGAAAGGTTTCGAACAACGGAAGGTTGAAAAATGTTTGGCTTCTCGCAAGAAGAAGCACTCCACTGTCTTAGAACGCAAGCTCAGGCTCCGGAAGATGAAGACGAAGGAAGAGCAAGAAGAAGAGAGGGGGGCTGGAAGGGAAAGGGAAAGGGGGGTTTAGGGTGATTGCCACTAGGTCTAGGCGGGCTAGCGCTGCCGCCACGGGGGACTCGCTCTGCCCAATCAGAGGGCTGGGCCCCAACGCCCAGGGCGAGAATCTGCAAACCTCCCCTGTCGCAGGTTTCTTCAGCAATCTGCCATCTCGCAACCGTGACCACTCGATCCTCGTCGCACGATGCCACTTCGATTGCACGCATCGCCCAATCAGCGGCTCCAGGTCCCCGGGCTTGCCCCATACGGACTGGTGCTGCCGGGAACCTTACTGCAAACCAGTGGTCCTGAAGAAGGACGAGGAGCATGCGGTGGCTGGGCCCTCTGCCTGGCCATAGACGTCGGCAATGACATCCGTCATTTGAGTGGAGCGGGATGCTGGGGCAGATGGCGATTTATAATTTAAACCTCCCTGGCGCCCTCGCCTTGCGACCTGGTCGGTCTGAGATTGAGATGGTGAAGCGCTCGATGTCTTACCAGTGCGCAACAGCCTCAACTTCATTCTCACTGATATCATACGATGCTCAATTTGTAATCGCTGATTGAGACCCCCTCTGACAAGCATGTTTTCGGGGTAGTGCTCCAGTTATCCTTCCCCTTTTTGCTCTCGTTTTCTCAATGACTTTTTGTGGCGTCTTGTGCACTTTCATCTTGGTGTTTACAATTCCCATATTGCTGTTGAATGACAGCTCTGGATGAACGATACTCTCCGGAATCTAATAATCAGTGATTGTGGTACTTTGAAGGGAGAACGATGCGACTTGCTCGCCTGTTGCATCCAAGGATAATCTACAGATATCTCGAGCCTTTCTCGCCGCTGGCCGGTTAATAGCATTCATGACGATATTCCTCGAACTCGGATAAAAGCGACGGAATTCTCTACTGATTCTCCCTGGGCATAGCCCACTGCCCGGTGGATGACCACGATGCGGGTCATCGCGACACTCATTCACGCTGTTTATCTATTCGCAACCATCCAACCCACGCTTTCTACCGATCTTCCAGCTCATAGCCTCGTATATCGCCCACAATCCCCCGAGAACAGCGTTCGAGGAGATGCCTTTGATCAGGCTTCCCAGAATCTGCGCTGGGTTCGAAGAGCGCCATCTCCTCAGCAGCCGCCGAAGGGGCCGTCCTCCACGCCGCCACTAAACGAACAAAGGTTCAACGAAACCGCTACCACTGCATGTCTCGATGCACTGGGACAGGTGAAATCTGTTGTGAACCCTTCCGGAATGGCTGCGTGTTACAATATTCCGTTCTTCAACGCAACGACAGGAACTTTCGCCGCCGATGTGAGGCTCTATCAACTCTCTCCACCGTCGGGCGGCTTCGTTGGAATACCGACATCCGACTATACGTTAGAAATGATCATTCCTGCGGCGACAGTCTCTTCCCCGGATCGATTAGCATCGAATCAGTCGACAGGTCCGCAAAGCCCTATACTACTACAGGATTTCAGACATGTAGGGCAGTTGAACCGTCTCCTTCAAATCGACAAACTTAGCACGTACGTATGCTTGCAACTGTAAAATACTTGTGACTCTTGTCTAACATTTCCACAGGGATGACCTCCGTATCCTTTTACTACCCAACATAACTATCTCCGCTCGATCTCTCTCCAATGCTTCCGTCAGTACCGCCCTTTCGTCCGACACCCTCTCGTACGTTTCCGGTTTTTTAATGGAAGACGTCTCCTCGAACAACATCACATTTCCAGATGCTGCCGCCAAACTACCTGATATCATTGCAGCTGCCACGAAATTTGTCATTCCAGGAGTATCGCTCGGAATTTTCCCTATCGGAGGGATAGTGACCGGCATATGGACTGGGTTGATGTTTTTAACTATAGGACTAGGGACACTGGGGCGGATGCAGTTCCGAGATCATTTCCGTGGCAGGGTACAAATGGATGCGGCGAGGAAGCGTGGTCGCTTGTTTTCGAAGTTTTAAAACCCAGGCTTATTATCCGGCTTTTGATTAAAGTGTTGACACTTAGAGGGTGGATTGTATTTTATGAATTGATGCAGATGGATCATGGTTTATGGCTCCTTTTACACTTCTGCCAGTGTGCCTCTTTCTAACATATGTATTTGTTTATAGTTCTACTTCTGTGTTACTTGATGACACCTTCAAATCCAGCATGTTCACTTCCCTGTTTGTTTCATAGGGTTGTTAAAATTATAGCTGTAATAGTCAAAACAACTGCAAAGAAATGTTCACTTGCTCACATATTGTATGCAAAATAATTATACTTTGCCTATAGGCAATTCCGACCCTCCCTAGCCCTTCTTTGAACCTACGATGGCCCCAATAACAATTGCTGAAAGCACAATTGCCAACAAAAGGGACCATGCTGACAGCTTCAGGCACTTCTTTGATTCGTCTCCATCAGCGGCAGGAGCGTGAAATCGAGCGCGGAAACCACGATCACGAACACCACCAACTCCAACTCCTCGTCCTCGCCCTCGTCCTCGTCCTACCCCTACTCCTCCAAGATGTTGTCCTATCCAGTACGGATGAACTCCAACACCTCCCATACCCCTGCCACGCCCGACGCCAGGCATAGGAGGCTGAAAAGCACCAGGAGTCGGCCCCTGTGTAAATTCAAAGTCGTTAAGTGGGTCATCTCCAAGACCACCTGGTCCTATGGTCGAACCCGCCCTTGATCCTCGTCCGACATTGCTATGGCGAGAGCCCACGTGGCTTGGCGGAGCCGAACGAACACTTGATGTACCTGTTGGGTAAGTCGCAACGCTTGGTGGGCCGCGACTGGCGAGCGAGCCGCGGGATGCGGCCGTTGGAGGAACTGATAGTGGCTGGAAACCGCGACTCTGCGATCTAGCGCTGGGTGCAGAGCTTGGCGGGCCACGGCTTACGAACGAGCCAGGTCCGGGTGGGTTATGTGGTGATAGTTGCTGTAGTGGTATTGTTTGGTTTGCAGGGCCGACACTGGGTGCATAGCTTGGTGCACCACGGCTTCTGAATGAGCCCTCGGAGGGCGCGCGACTCCGGGAAGAGGACCTGCGACTCATCCGAGGGAATGAAGATGTGGTAGGCCACGAAAGGTTGAGAAATAAATGTTGGTTTAAGCAGCAAAATGGCCGGAAGAGTATTCTAAAAGAGTTGACTCAGTGAACAGCCTGGCAATCGTATAGCAAAGGATGCGCTGGGATAAGGCGTTCTGATAGAGCTCCAGAAAAGAAGACTTGTTGAGGAAAAAGAGAGCCATGGCCAGTAGCTGAATTATAAATGCAGCTTGAGGATTGTTTGCTATGCAAATGGCAAGACATCACTGGCTTTTCCGGCCATATCAAATCAAGGCAAGCCTTCACTAAAGTATCTTCAACTTCAGGTATGGTATATTTCGCTAACAGGTGTGAAGCAAAAAGAAATTAACGTCACCTCAGCTGTACGCTCTTTGATATATACTACTATTGTAGCATTGACTCGTAAAACATGAAGAAAAGCCTTTGAGTTGAAAGTTCAATGAGTAAAAGCAGGCCATAGACAGAATAGAACGATGAGGGCTAGCCTATCGACCCTGGCCGTAGCAATCGCCCAGAGGTTATTAGACGTAAGATTCTTAGACAGAAGTACCCCAACCGCATCGATTCATCGACCCAGGGAAAAGATATCCATCTTATGGAAATACCAAATCTGAATAGCAAGATTCAGAGCCAAAAAGAACAACAACCCCTGAGAAGTGGAATGTTCAAGTTGATATCCTGGAGACTCCGGCTGATATAATGGTAAACAAATTGAAATAACGCGAGGACCGCATAAGCCGGAGTTGATATTTTCGAGGTAAACCGTATCAGTTTTGCAGATCTTGGAACAGTCTGGTGGTTATATTCCGAGGCGTCGACTCATGTCAGGAAGTCAAACCAGGTCGATACCGATCATTGAATATAATTTCGCCAACTTAACGCTGGCAGAAGTGATTGTCAGGTGAACGAATGCCAGAACTTCATTTCTTAAAGACTAGTGTTAGCAGAAATCGCAACGAGCTTCGTAACAGACGCGGGTGATTAACCAAGCGTTGATTGAGAGGAGCTCAACGTCCGATAAACTGGTCTTGGGAATCTATTTAGGTGGTTACTCGCGTGGCCTGCAAGCAGCCACACCCAGCCCTTCATCCAGAAAGCGGCCATAGATGCATGCGATGGCCTAGAGGCGACCTGTTCTGGGGGGAAAGTGGTTGAAGAGTGTGCAGGAGGGAAGATGGGATGAAGTTCAAAAAAAAAGGTTGCCTAATTGAGAGTCATGTGACTGCCGAAGTCCCTCCAGCCCCTTTCCAAGGTAGAAGATGACAGGAACATAAATATCTTCATTGTACTGATACAAGCACTGTTTGAAAATCATTTCGGTAGGAACATACGCTAGATTCCATACATCAAAGTGAGCGCATCAAATGCGTGAGCTAAACGATTTTACGCCTTAAAAAAACCCCCAAATGCCCACGACTTGAATAGTTGCTATCAGCATCTAAAACTATACATTCGCACTTCCGAGTCCTCACTACCTGTAGCAAGCCTGCTATCACTCAGACCAATACATGTGACTGGCCCTGTATGTCCTGTATTCCCTGCGAACGTTCTTTCACAACGGCCGGTTCTGGGACACCAAACTTTAGTCATATGATCCTGAGCGCCGGAGACGATGCGTAAAGTATCTGCGCCAAGAGCCCAAACGCCTTCAATGTGGCCGAAGAAAGTCCGCAGGCACCGGCCAGTTGGAACTTCCCAGAGCCGGAGAGTTGAGTCAAGAGCAGCAGTGACCATATACCGTGGGGGCGCTAGGCGACCACTCGCAAACAGTGCATCAAACGTAGGCGACATGGGTAGGGACGATGGCGCTGAAAGGGACGTTTCTTCCGGATCGTTGTGGTCGTGATGGTGATGTTCATGTTCCAAATCTGTGCTTGTGGCAACTGAGGTAAGGCTCTGAGTCTCATCGCCGTCATGTTCTTCAAACTCGAATTCTCGCGGTAGAAGAACGACTTGCTGAACTTGACCTACGTGGCCCGCGTATGTGTGAATGCAATTTCCGGTATCCAAATCCCACAACCGAACCGTTAGGTCGTCAGAGGCGGTTAGGACAGTACGCGATATAGAGTCGATTTTCACTGAATTAATCCAATCCGCGTGCCCGCGCAGGACCCGAGTGGATTTGTCTTGGAAGTTCCAGATTTTGACCGTATTGTCCATAGATCCCGAAGCAAGCGTTGTAGCGTCAAAGTGGAGACAGATCACGCCGCCGTGGTGACCGGTATAAGTGGAAATGCACTCTCCGGTGCGCCAATTCCAAACTTTGATTGTTCGGTCAAGACTTCCACTAATCAGTTTTGTGTCATCGAACTGCAAACACCGAATTCCAGATTGATGACCATGAAGCGTTCGCAGCTCCTCGCCTGTCTCCGTATCCCAAATTTTGATAGTGGTATCATATGATCCAGTCGCAAGGATATTATCTTCAAACTGAAGGCACATGACACCATTAGTATGGCCTCTGAATATTTTGGTCGTGCATCTTCCGTGCTTCCAATTGATGCCGACTTTAAACCGGTCTCTGTAAACATCTTTCCAAGGACGGTATTGCGTCTTGAAATAGTCGCTATCCGCATTTGACACCTCTGGAGTAACACCTTTCCTCTCTGAAAGCTTTCCAGTAGCGCGAAGTTGCATCTGTCGTCGCGTATCTCTTAGCCTTTTTCGATCTAACACTGGAAGACCCCACCCGCACTTCTTGCACTTCCGATCGATGTGCTGCTCACACATTCTGTGCCAAACAACGTCGTCATCCGCCAAATCCCGCCAACGACGGGAAACCTGTGCTGCCGTGCACAATGAAGCCGTATCAAGGTAGCGCAGTATTTTGAAGGATATCTCTGGTGGTAACGCAGTTAAGAAGTCAATACGAATGAGGTCACGGACGCTCGCAGATAGGAACGAGAGTTGAGGGAAACAACATTGAGCCAAAAGACCCTGCAGCATCAAATTCCGGTGTTTCGAGGGAGCAGCCGAGAATAAAGCCCAGAAATGGGCGATACTTTGTTGATCCGTTTGCGATAAGGTATGAAGATCCTTAAAAGCGGGATAGGGTATTAGCATTTAAAAGGCTGGTGAAGTGATGGAGAGACAATATTATCTTACGCGCTGCATTTGATCCATTGTAATCTTGTCCGCTTGTCGTCGACACTTTTGATCCGGTCGATGACGGTAGCAATATTTCGAATTCGGATTGCTTGAACCCGCGGCGGACGCCAATGGCTCGAACTGATTCATAAGTGCATGCTGGTCGCGTATATGCTTTGTTAGGAACGGAGCGATATTCTTTTCCGGCAGGCCTATTTGGTTCTCTCTTGCAGCAGACATCTCGTCGGCCGGATCGTTATCGCAACGTTCCTCATTCGACTTATTGGATAACAGCGGTCCAAACACCGACGGTTCGGGTTCATCGTCAACAGAAAAGCCAATAGGCAGCCGCCTCCGCTTTCTAGGGGACTCCTGGAAACCTCTCTTTGTGCCGGTGTTGATCGCCGGTTGGGAAGGGGAATTTGACGGCCGATTCGACGCCATGGTGTAGTTCCACTGTCGCCAGGATAGAATCAACAGCTTTCGCAGAGACAAAAATGGTGCTTTGAAGAGTGAAGGGATTGATCGATAGGGATAGGGCAGATGCGAGAACTCTGGGACAGTTATAAACTACCTTGGTGGAGATTATCGGTCGCCTGGATTCAAATTCGGAGATCGTTGGAAAGAACGAAGAATGTCCTCGAATAGCCGAGTTGGGCCAATGCTGGGAATGGAAGGTTAGTTAGTTGTATGTGTGCGCAACCCATAGTCACAATCTCGCTCCTTTCTTAGACCTAAGATGAGGCCATCCTGCCGTGATATTTCGCTCAACTATGCTTCGGTCTCCTCTTCACTTCCAAGGGATGCATCGCGGCTCGCCCCCCTCGGCAAGGACTTTCTGCTCAGCGCGTCGATCCGTCCCCACGCTAGGACTGCGCTATACTGCATTGGTCCTAGTATGATCACGCGACTGAGATCTTATTGGTGGATCTTAACAAAATTACATGGAACTAAAGCGTATTGGGAAAGGTTCGGATCCACTCTGCACTCCGGTGAATTTGCAAAGCCCGGCCCCATGTGACTTTGGTGGATCGGATTTCGACATTCGGCTTGGCCATCACATCATGGCTGCCACTGGCCAATCACCGGCCGCCGCTGTCAACGACACACCTTCCCCCCCCTGGGCGGTTCATATGGCTCTTCTCTCCTATCCCCCATCTTAACAGAGCGAAAAGAGACCGACCGTCTGACGGCTGCCCTCGGACTGTTTTCTATGCGATCACGACAGAAGTGGCACTTTGAGCATGGATCCAACATTGGTATGTACATACATACCTACACACCCAACCTGCATCACTCTACGTGCTAGTTATATGAACCCCGGCGTTGACGTATCTGTCTCGAGAAATGGCGCCATCCTACATTCATCATTTGACCTCTGATCACGTCCATCCTACGACGCGATGCGTGGATATGCTATTGCTGGAAATTATTTCCCTTGATTATCTGGCCGCTGTCATTGCCGTTTGCTGCTTCCATGTGGGATGAAGAGTTACACTGCTAATTGATTGCTGGCAGTTGCTTAATTAGCACTTCTGTTGCAAGCTGACATCTTCCCTGGGTCTAAACAAACACGGCAGCTCCTCCAAGTTTAATACATGACATTTTCTTCGATGTCTTCTTCGTCCGGAGTAAGTAACCATTTTAGAACCGCGACTGCTGGCGACGAGGACCAGCAACTGAATCTAGAAGCCCTCGTTGCCCACCTAGTAGCTGCGAAACGGTCACTCTCATCGATCAACCACGTATGGAGGGCAAACGAAATTGTTACCGCCGCTCGGACTGCCTTAGAGGAGAGCGTTATACTATCTGCCCGGACAGAGTTCCTCCACCGAGAGCTTGAGATCCAACTGCGCGCGTTGTATCAGATCAAAGATGGGATCGAACAGGTTGCCCATTACGGACGGGAGGAGTTTTCTTCTACACTGAAGCACCTTGATGATGTAGATGACAATCTCCAGCAAGCTCTAAATCTATTGCGCGAAACAGCCGTCGAGGCAGCGTTTCTTCCCGTAGGGGAAAACCCTAAGAACTTGCACGATTTTGTTGATGAAAGAGCTGTACAGGATTTGCAAAAACTGTTAAAAGCTGCAATCGACAACACCAACTCTGCCCAGGCAGACTTGGATGCGTCAAACAACGCCTTTGACGAAGAACTGGACTCAATCCAACGAAAATTGAGCAAATACCGTTCGTCTCCAAACCACTTGTCTTCTTCATCCAGATTGTCCTCCTCATCTAGGCAACAACGTACCAACAAATTTTCTCCCACGGTTACCCCTGACTTACTGCACTCACTGGAGTCGCATGCTCAAGAAATGGCGGACTTATTGGAGTCTTTGGTTCACCATTTCGACCTCTGTGTAACGGCTGTTAAGCATACCGAAGGTGGCGGGGCGGCGGCTTTGCGGATTACTGGCGAGCTTCCGAGTGGATTGGCAGTTGGCGTTCAGCTTGGTAATGCTGGCGAAGATATAGACAACCCTAACGCCCCGCCAGAACCGCTAACAGAGTCAGACTACCAAGAAATGATGAATGTTATTGCCAAAGATGCTGCCGAGGCGGAAGACGTTGTTCTTGAAATCCAAGATCGCATAGCTGAAATGGAAACTACCCTTGTCCGAATCACCGACGAACGAGACCTTTTAGCGCAATCCTGCACCGGGATGGTTGAGAACGTCCGCCAGTTAGATAATTTCTTTAAGCACAAGTTGTCTAGCTATATTGCGCAGTCCCAAATATTTTCGCAGGTCTGGAAAGAACAACAGGAACGTATGCAGGCTGGCATGATTGACTTGTCAGATTTGAGAACTATGTATGTTGGTTTCTTGGACGCTTACGATGACCTTATCCTCGAAGTTGCACGCCGGAAGTCTGTTCGATTAGCAGTTGAAAGGGTCCTTCATGAAGCAAGAATGAAATTGGACAAGCTGTACGAAGACGACGTTCGTTTTCGAGAGGCCTTTCGGGTCGAGCAAGGCGACTTTCTCCCCTCCGATATTTGGCCGGGACTTGGTCGAGCCCCAATGAGGGTTGAGTTCAAAAGAATTTTTGATAGTAAGTCAGACTTAGAGACGGGAATATCGAAGGATGTTGCTCCTGAAGACGTCGAATTCGGTCATGGAGGGGATCCTGAGGGACAAGAACGTCCTTCTTCCGCTTGCATGGAAGGTAGCCAACGTCAACCAGAAGCGGAACGCACAGAAGCTAGCAGTGATAGCATTCCAAATCTCCCCAAACACGTTATAGAAAGGGCGTTTGGCCGGAAAAAGGCCAGGATTAAGGCAAACCGCTTACCAGCAGCGACTCAGCAAGTAAAATAAATGGAAATATACAACATCTAAAAACTTGTACTCTTTGTATGATACCCAGAAGTCAATGAGATTTCGCTTTCGCTCATCTAGCGTCAATATACATAAGCGAAAATCACTCCATTAATGCTCCGCCTGAAAGAGGGGGTGGTGCACTAAATCCTGCAGACTGCTAAAAACTCTCAGAGCTCTCTTTGATCTTCATTTTCACCACATCCTCGATTCTTCGCGACATATATAAACAAACTGACTACAAAGGCCGTGTAGCCACCAACTACTTACATTTCCTGTTCCGCTGAATTGCCAGAACAGACAGTATGTAGCTAGGTGCAAGCCTTTGAAAAATCATTCTGTTCACTGCCTCGCAGAAGAGAGAAATGAGCGAATTTGACGAAAACCCAGAAGCAGATAAAGCTTCCAGATTTGCCGATTTGAGCTTCATCATCGAGTCAGTCGATAAAGTGTTGGTGCCGTATTCTGCGAATAACGCCCATCACGACAGCCTTCATAAATTGATCCTAAAACGCACTTGCTGAGGGGTGCTGGGTGGAGAGATGCTGAAATGGCGTGAAATGGTGGGGCAAAAGCCTCCCCGCGTTGCCGAGGCCATATAACAAAGGAAAGAGTTCATGTCAATTTAAATGATGGTCCCTCCCGACATTGTTTCCGTCAGGTTGATTGGGGAATCCATATTAACGGAAGAATAAAATCACAGTCCTTACCTAACTCCTAAACTAATATCCTTTTCGAACGAGAGCCCTCAGCAGTTCAGATAATTTGGTCGCCATGACCACGATTGAACGACCTACGCACGACATCCTCAAGTCGTCGATAAGTGGGAAAGTCGTGCTCGTCACCGGCGCAGCTTCGGGGATTGGCCTGGCGATAGCAAAACAATGGGCGGACCACGGAGCAAAGGTTATCCTTACGGATGTGAACAAGGAGAGGCTTGAAGCTGCTACTCAGGACATTGGCCGTGGCAGCGTTTCTTATGTGTGCAATGTCGCGTCCTGGATGGAACAGGTAAAAACGTTTGATGATATCCGACGGAATCACGGGGTCCCAGAAGTAGTTTGCTTGAACGCAGGGATCGACCCAGAACTCCTCAAGATGCACGACATCCCGGACGAAGAACGAACAAAAGCCTGCAACACGGTCCTTTATAATTATCTGGCAGATGACTACTCCGAGCAAGACCAACAGTTACTTAAGCAACCGGCAGATATCGTTTTCGATGTAAACCTTAAAGGAGTTTTGTATGGCATCAAACTTGCAGTGCATCATATGAGGAAAAATAAAATCCCCGGTCGGATAATTGTGATTGGCTCTGCGGCGAGTTATGTTGGATTCCCGGACCAGGATATATACGTCGCATCAAAACACGCCGTTTTGGGTCTCGTCAGGGCTACGAGTTCACGCACCGACGTTCGCGAAGCCGGCATAGTCCTGTCGATGGTGGCCCCTTGGCTAACAACTACTCCGCTCGCAGAAAAAATAGCAGAAGCTGAGAAGCTGACGCTGGCAAGCTCAGCCGAAGACGTCGCTTGGGCTGTGTCATATCTAGCAACGGCTTCTCCTGATATGGCGAACGGGAGATGCCTGTGGACTCAAGGTTCTGAAATTACAGAGGTTGAGGAATTATATGGGAAATTGCTCGCAGGATTAATCAAGAATTGACGTATTTCTTTTTAGGTTGAAAATAGCTGCTGTGTATATAGTCATTGCTATGTTCAGATTGACGATTATCGGTAATGCAGCGCTTGACGATATGTGATTACCTATGGATTTATCGAGCTGTTAACAACACCGCGAACAACTCTTTCCAGCACCGCGAACAGCGCATGAAGAGGGTCAAGGGCGAGAACAAGAAGAAAAAGGAAGCTTACCTTTAGAGTATCCCAAAAAACGTAGAGTAGACAGGTTTTGAAGTGCAGGTTTCTTTGAAAATCGATGCGACGAGGGCATTGGTAAAACACAACCGTACCTCTGGTGCGGATAAGGAAGCTCTCGCATAATATGCCACGAATGTGCTCCATAGATCATCTGAATAGAGGCAACAGCCACTATTGTCTGTTAAAGTCACCGCATATTTATGTCAAGTCAGTTGTCAACTATATAACTACTCACCAACAGCATTCCAGCTTAGGTTTTAAGTCTGTCAGGTAGTTATGCACTTCTTGCCCTGTGCCCCTTGCCACCCGGTTCTAAAGATATCCAGAGAACGGGCCATGCGTTGAAGAGAAACTGCTTGTAGTCTGGTCTAGCATCTCAGGGTCAACTGTGTCTGTGTTGGATTTCAGGGAGTGAAAGATTGGATTGAGGCTAACTAGTTAACTAGCTTGCAAACAGACCAAACAGCATGAGCCGGACTACAGCTTATCAAACCTCCATTCTGGGAGAAGAAAATATGGTAAACACAAAGAAAGCTGTCTGCGCGCTTCTATCTCTTCTTTTCTTGCTTGCCAAAGCTATGAAGAGGGGTACAGTTTAAACCGATATGACAACCCGTAAATATTTTCTTTTTACTCTCTTTTGTTATGTCAAGCTGAATGGAGCAGAGCTTTCATTCATGCCTTTTCTTATTTACTTATGCAAAGAACCCTCCTTGTCTGGTTCTTTCTTGAAGCTATTTTGGAGATGAGCCAGAATGATCCAGAATGGTGAGAAGAAACAAAGAGGAGCGTGGGGAAGATGTGGCTCTTTGAAGCCTGAAGTTGCTTAAAAGACTGCGACATCATGGCAGGCTTGTGGAAAAAAGAATCAAAGACCTTCTATCCAGAAAAATACGGCATACCTCGCTTCCAGCTCGAAAGAAAATGGCAGCGATTTGGGGGAAAGAAGACTATACTCCACGTCCTTATTTCCAAATTGAGCTTCCAAGCACAATGGCAAAGCCGCTCAAGCCTACTCCACCAACCAAGAGACCACGAGACCGTTTCCGAGTTTCTAAGCCAAACACCACACACCCTCGAAGACATAAATAACAAGGACATCATCCAGCACACCCTCGTCAGCCAACAAGCGAAGTTCAACCCACTATGGACAACAGCATGGAGCACGATACAAGAGCAAAAATTGAGAAAATCCTTGCAAAGGCCAACTCAATTGATGACCTGGACTCGGATACAATTGCGGAGCTGAGAGGAACATCAGCTGGGAGATTCGCAATTGAGAAGTTCTCAGTTGATTCATGTGATTGGCAAGCATGGAGCAAGAAACACCGAGAAATCCGGGGTATTGAGTATGATGCACAGAATTCTTGTATCCGAATCAAAGCCACTGGTAGTCCTTTGCATGAGGCTGCAACTGGGGTCATTGGTGAATGGTTGTGGGGTATAAGAGATAGTCTCAACAAAGCCACTGGAAATGAATTTGGCTGTATCAGATCAGCAGGTGAGCTAGGCCAGATCTTGATTTGCTTTTTCCTCTTCTTTCTTTCTCTTCTTGTTCTATTTTTTATTTTTGTCAAGATTGTATTGCCTTTACAAGATGTTTTGCCAAACTGATATATGTTACTAGGTGTCAATCTTGGTAGTGATTATGCTGGAAGTGAGAAGGCTCCTGATGAAGGTCTCCGTCAGGTTGGAAAACGGTATCCTCTAATTTCTGTTGAAGTTGCGGTTTCTGAAACCTCAAAAAAAGTGTTTGAAGATGTGACAAGATGGCTGAAGGGCTCTAATGGACACACCAAGTTGGTTATTGTTGTTGATATCAAAGAGAAGATGTCAAGAAATGACACCACTAAAACAGCAGACTGGGGGCTTTCAACAAATGTACTTGATGAGCTTGACATGGATGATCTCACTGATCATATCCTGCAATGGCACAAGAACAATGGATCTTCACTAGTTGGGAATTTCCAAGCATCTTTCTACCTCTGCTTTCAGAACCAAGAGCCGCGAAAAGTATGGAAATGCGAATTCTCCCTAGACAAGTTGAAGCCGGAATGTGTCATGTTTGAAGGGACGGATTATATCACAACAAAGGACCTTATACCAGGGCTGGACCAATCCGAGTGTTTCCCACTGCCTCTCCAGGATTTATCGACCAGAATGCGAACGCACCTAATTGATTATCAGATCAAAAGAGCTTCTGATATGGCTCGGGAGAAATTGAAGGCGATGGGAAAGGTATCCAATCAAAAGAGCAGGGCATGATGTGTGAGTTTAACACCAATCATTACATTAGTACAGTGTCTAATACTCAACAGCCAGACCATCGTTCAAGGGCTTCCGTTTATGCGGGGACAGGATATAAAAGCTCAAGCGCCACTCCACGAACTTCTTCCACTCTTTGCGACGGCAGATGTGTGGAACCAGGCTTGAATGTACATTTTGCTGCGGATGCGAACGTTGCCTCGAACCGAAAATGCAGGGAAGGAGAAGCTGCGAATCGAGGAGGGCGTGGTCGCAGAATGAATCGAATGCGCGGGCGCCTGAGAGAAATTGAAAAAAGACCTCTTTTCTTGATGTGGAGAGTGTTTCTGTCGCCTGTCCGTGATGCTTTCTCCTTGTTCTTCTTTCCTCTTCTCTTTTCCTTTTGCTCTTCTTCTTCTTATTCTTTGCTTTTCTCTCTCACTCTTTCTCACTTCTTCTCCTTCTGGCGACGTCTGATGTTCCTTTTGGGGTGAGAAAGAGTCGAGCTCAGCCCATCTTTACCGTATGTGATTGTATGTACGTCTTACGAAACCAAATAACTACTCGTGTGTATATCTAGTCTGGTACTGAAAATACACAGGCTTGACAGTACTGGCAGAATGATTGCCGCCTTTTCAGAAACTCATTCTTCAGAACTTGAACAGTTTGCAAGATAATGCTATTTATATTGTTGCTGTTGAGTGTGAAGCTGATGCATCTCTTACAGTAAAGTGTTGGAAGGAGATGGCACCCGTTAACTATTATGTGGGAAGACTGCTCTAGAGGGATAAGATAAGAGTCACATAACTATTGTACCGATGTAGTTATCATAAAACGCTCATCATAAGAAATGCAAAGATATTGGTTTTGAGTGCCAGCACCAAAGGCAACGACGGAGATATGGATGACATGACACACACCGAACAGGTGTCGGACGGCCGTTGTGGTATACAGAGGTGCAGAAATTACCAAACAGGCCTCCAACAAGCCGAAAGATTCACGACCCACACCAGTGAGAGGATGGGAGCTGGAGATCTCTCATATGGAAACACCCCATAATCCCCTCCCACCTGGAACACCTCAAGATGTGCGTTTCTCATCAGATTCAAATTACTGCCTTTCAGGATGAAGATTTTATGAATCTCACATCATCTTTCTGCTTCTTTTCAACATGCTGTAGTGGGGCAACCGATCCCTTATTAAATCAAGACTACTGTTGTTTATCGACAACCTATTCGACAGCGTACCCTTAGATCGAGATGTTCCAGAGTGAGATGTCGATCAAGCCTACACATACACACATGAAATGCATGAGAGAAGAAGAAAAGAACAACAGATTGAGCTTGATTTGAGGTTTTGTAGTCAAAACTTCTTAGTGAGCTTGCCTGCTACAATCCGTAGCAGTTACAATAATACATCAAAATCTCTAGAATACCCGCAAACATTCACTCTAAACAGCTGGAAGTTGTCTGACAATGCCATTTTTTTCACTGCAACATAAAGATATTTATTTCCAGGTGCAGTTGCGAAGTAGAGATGATCGCGCATTGCCATACCAGAAAGACGTAAGAATCCAACATGATCTGGTGTAATAAGAGCTTCATCGAACCAGGGTGTCATCACCACCCCATCCACAGCTAGAATTCGCATCTGAATTTGTATTTGAGTTTGATAGACCAATCCACTGGCTGTCTGTATTGGAACTGCTGCAAGAGAAGGATAGGTATTTGGGTTGAAATTAAGATAGCCAAGATCGCTTGTAAAGATTGTTTGAACGTTGCTGCCACTATCATTTGCTATTCTCACATCAAGAACGTTGTTTGGGTTGCTGGGTCAAGGCGAAATTGCGCAAATAGATACCATCAGTTATTGATTCCAAATTGTGCCATCTGTGTGTGGGATTTGATGACTACAACAGGGTCAGACCAAGGCAATCAACCCAAATACGCTCTGCTACCTCATCCGTATTGCCATAGTCTAAAGTCATCCATAAGCAAGACGATTCACAGCCAACCATTTTGGGGAAATAAAAGAACAAACCTCATGCCAGAATACGTGATTAGCCATTTCTTTACTGCTGGGCTTGTAATCAGTAATTTCACCATCACGAAGCCAAGTCGATTTGCCCACGCGTGGTGCCTCGAGTTCTCCACTTTCATAAAGTTCAATAAGTTTTGTAATGTTAACTCTCTGACGCTGCCACTGCCACTCATCCGATTCGAGCAGCCCCTTCAGATGATTGATATGATCTTCTAAATTGACAACCGGTGGCAGAGGCATGGCAGGAAGGAACCGGGACGGGTCAAACTGAGATGGATTGCTGGTCATGATGCAGAATTGGAACGGTGTTGCGTACGATGGCAAGACAAGGTAGAAAAGGGTAAAGGGATGCTCAGAGAAGAAATGATGAAGAATGGAGGAAGAAAGGGAGGATTGGGTTTAGATGATGTCGTTGAACGGGGACAAAAGTCTCCAAGCGGGGAAGCACTCAACTACCTAACTAACTAACCCACTCGGTAACTTCGAAGGCAGTCTGCTGAAGAAGCATGAGAGTTGATTGATTGATGAATCCTAACTAGTTACTAAGGGGTGAAGACTCTATAATGAAACCCTGTTCACAAAATAGGAGTCATCTCATCGATGAACTGTTGTATCTGACTACATAACTAGTTACTCCAGACGTGCAATTCAAATCGCTGATTGTTGCAAAGATTCCGGGATGATAAATTCTATTGAATCCATCGTGTCTTTTGCCCTTTCCCGAATCCCCGTGCTGCAAACCAGACCAACAGTCTCGCAGGGGCGCGGTTCCTTTCTGGCGCTTGACATTCAGGCAACTTCATTCAGCAGCTTCAACTTTCAAGTCAAGGAAGGTTGAAGAAGAAGAAAACTAAGTTGCCTGGAATTATAAGTTATAGCGGCATTCAACTCCTACGTATTATAAATACGGTAGAACCAACCAGCCAAGCAGTGTTCTTCCAACATGTTGTGCTGTCTGTTAAGTGGCTACATACCGATTGTTCGCACAGCCCCAGCATGATGCACTATCTGTGTGTAGCTAGTCAACTACGGAGTACTTCGGGAACATGTCTAAACCCATTGCAATTGGGACAATGCGCCCCGAACGAAAGAAGCTGAGCGTTGGGTTCGATAAATAAGAATATATAAAGTCTGCTGAGAGAGAACAGGAAAGACTTTCCAATCTTCCGTTTTCTGGCAAAGACCCCCAAGTCATAGATACCATCGGTAATATCCTCTTTTCTTTGTTAGGCCACATTTTCTGAACCTCACTTGACACGATGGCCAACTCGACTGATATCTCCTTCGCCTTCTTCGGTGCAACAGGCGGTTGCGCAAATGCGTGTCTCGCCCATACCCTCAAGGCCGGCTACAAGGCCGTTGCGCTCGCGCGCACCCCTTCCAAGCTCACCAAACTCCTGCTCTCTCAAGGACTCGACGAGACCACTATCGACAAATACCTCACCATCGTCCAAGGCGATGCCACAGACATCGCGTCCATCAAACGGACCCTCGTCCCCGAACAAAACCACGGGGCCATGGTGTCGACCATAGTATCAGGCCTCGGAGGCACTCCCAAGCTGCAATTCTCACTCTTCACGCCAGTGACCCTGGACAATCCACACATCTGCGAACGCAGCACCAACGCCATTCTCGCCGCCATCAAAGAGCTCCAATCGTCCTTCTCCTCCTCCTCTCCGCTGGTCCAACAGCCAACAAAACCACTCCTTACCATAATATCTGCCACGGGGATTTCTTCAGGACCCCAGGACGTTCCGTTTTTCCTCCGCTGGTTCTTCCGCTACACTCTCGCCGTGCCCTACGCGGATAAGCGGAAAACGGAAAAAGCGATATATTCCAGCATGGAGACGGCAACACCCGCTGCTCGGCCTTTGAAAGGGTTCGTCTTCGTGCGTCCAACTTTGTTGATGGGTGATCATACAATTGCTAGCGGGAATGGCTGGCAGACCCTGCGTGTAGGGACGGAAGGCAAGCCTGCAGTTGGATATACTGTCCAGAGAGCAGACGTGGGACAATGGATCTTTGAGGAGGTCCTGAAAACGGGTGGAGACAGATGGACAAACCAGATGGTGACATTGACTAATTGAATGGGACCTTTTATGAGAGAAATTGCTACTTTTCCGCACTACTTTTCCACACTTCTTTGTTGCACTGTATATACTAGAATCTGAGCAGGGGGTTTTTTTTAACAGAGCTTGGAGGTAGAGTGTTTTTGTGAGCGGTGATGAATCATTATGGCGGCATTGTTTTTACGTACTGTACATATAATTGCAGTTCATCTGAATTAACCAATAATTAATGATAACATAACAAAACATCTTCTTGCATCTGCAAAGAAACCAATTAAAATATTATCATTGCTGTAGTATCAAGAGTATGGATGAAGAAAATAAAGGGTGTTTCCGAAACACACCTACGGTAGAGCCACACTGATAAGTCTCAACAACTTCTCTCCAATATGTCCTGCACTTGATAATTAAGCAGGATAGAATGCCGGAGATGCACCCACCCAAAAAACACACCAGCAGTCGAGCGGATTTTCACGTTTGAAAATGCAGAAAATGATTCACATCTTTTGTCCTGTGTCAAGACTGTCCCTTGCTTCAGCTAGCCACAAATCCGGTTCCCAGTCACAACTCCATGCACCCACTGAAGCAAAAATTTGCTTATATACTAAACAATCCAAGGGAAAACAAGAGCCAGTGGGCGGCCTAGTAATCAAGAAAATGGGAAAAGACAGACGTATAATACAAAGTTCATGGAATAATAGGTGCCTATGTTGGAAAAGCACACATGTCACAAGCCAGAACATGACAATTGAAAGCATGTACTCCATGTGAAGGATGAGCAGATGCAAAAGGTGAAAAAATATTGTACAGAAACAAAGGTATTCACACAAGCATGCAAGCCATGCAAGAGATTTCTATATGATGAGTATTCTGCAACAAGAATGCCGTATTAAAAAGAATATCAGGGCGGAAAGGGTTTTATGGAAGCTTTTTTGTGTGGCCCTCAGGTCCAGAAGATCCATCAGATGCTGAATCGGAGTCGTGTATTACTCGGCTGAGGTTTTGAAGGGAAAAGCCGCCCGCGAAGAAATGGATTCCCACTAACCATGCAATCACCAAGTTGGTGATATGATGGAGAAGGTATGCATATGTTACGCCATATATAGCGGAGTAGGCAGCAAGGAAGAAAAACAGGAGATAGGTGACATGTCGCAAGCTATGTATACGTTTGTCAGCATAATGATGCGTACTTGGGAGCAGACTGCACGTACTGGGTCGTAATCCTAGGTATCATAGTCCCGCATGTCAAGGTTTCGACGAGGAGCATAAACGGCAATATAGAAAACACATTATGATTGGAGGAGAAGGGTGTAAGCCAGTGCACAGCTAGATTGTGGACCCAGACAATGAGCACGAGCACATTGATAGGAAGAACCCAAAGCATCAAAATGAAGATGGAGTGGGTGTAGTTGTAAAAACTAGAATGAGATATCGATCGCTATTATCATATTAGCACTGTATCGGAGATATCAATGAGCGAGAGGCAAGTGCTTACTGCATCTCGAGCATGCCAGGAAGCTTGAACACATGTCACAAGTTGAACAATACACGCGACAACATATGCGAATTGATAAGGTATGATGGTGGCCACAAACAAAAGGAGAACTGCGGTGTTGATTATTCGATTCTTGGTCGACAAAGACCATAATATTGACGTGCTACTATCTCAACGTTAGCAAGGAGAAACTGCAGGATCCGTACTGGCTGCTAGCTTACCCTCGTTCATCATGTTTGATGTAGCTTTTCCGAGATAATAGGATGGCACGTATTGCTCCGAGCGCATGGATAAGAATCATGGCAGCATAATTAACCATCACGCATGCCCCGATGCTAACCATACCAAAGAGAGGCACTAGAAACCAAAAGAAAGTATCCTGTGACCCTAAAAGAAGATCGTTTTTCGAAAAATCTATCACAGACTCCGTTGAATTTGACCCACCACTCAGCGATGCAGACACAGCATTCTTTGACGTCGCTAAGGAGGAAGCTAAGAAGCTAAGGCCAAGAAAGAGTAACGGTATAGATGATCGAATGCACAAATCAAGTGCTTGCATGAAGCTTATAAAGATCCCTGAGCGGGTTAGCATGTAACTATATACCAGAGAGAATCGTTTTTTAATTTACCTGTTTGATCATATACTTTAAATTGCTGCCGCAAGACGAGAGCCACCACAAGTAATGGAAAAGCCGCGAAGACTGTACGGTAACGCATAGTGAGTTTTCCCATACTCCCCAGAATGTCCACTTTTAGCGTTAGTTGAAGTGGCGCATTACATGACCTATCGGACCAAAGCTGAAAGGATAGTCCAGCGGTAGCAGCATTGTCCCGGAGATGTGGTGGCATAAACGGTGCAATTCCGTGGAGGTTAATTTCGGCATCCTTCACATTGACGAAGAATTTTGATTCATAGGGATTTGAAATGTATTGCCGTATCATTGGTTTAAATAGTTCGGCTCCATTGCAGTCCTTGCTTTCAATGTGCAGCTTATATGCAAGTAAACTCGAATGCAGTGCCGGAACCTTTACTTCGGTAACCATCGGTCTTTCAGCAGGGAGCATGATGTTGAGACCGGCGCTTAATAGTCTGCCCAATCCAACTTTGGTGGGGATTACAGAATCGGAGCTTTCTGAAAATTCTGCATGTAGCCAACCAGTATGTTGTGTCTCCGCCTTGTCAACTACCGCCACGAATTGATAGTCTGCAAGGTCCTCCAAGTCATACTGCAAATATGAAAAGGATGGCACATTGTCAAATGCGAACTGCGACGAAGCCGTAGAAGCCGGGAGCGAGATTACGTCGTCCGCAGCGCTTTTGCAAACAAGCCGGATGGAGCCTGCACTTCCTCCGGAAAGGTCGAGATTCAACGAAAGCAGAGTTGCCGATTGTCCAGCACGTAGAGGAAAATCGCTACAGAAAAGTACATCCAATTTCCGATTGGGTTCAACAAAATCAAGTTTCTGATCCGTCAACAGCGTGAATTTCTTTCCTGGAACGCCTCCGCGCGGAGGTATAGGGATCAGATGGGACTCGGGTCCTTTCCGGTGCCCGAACCCACGGAGAGTAAGGCGTTCCCCTTGTCTTTTGATTAGGTTCGTGTCATCTCCAAGCGTCAAAAGCGTGGTATGTTCTAGAAATGTCAGTGAAAGTGAAATCTAAAGTGTGGGCTCGAGCTACCTTTTACTGGAAGTTTTCTCTCAGCGAAAGCTTCCATCCCGGTTAAATACCATTTCTTGAACAAACTCATCCGATCGGCTCTCGGTTTGGTTTGAGAGGGGCGTCTAACATCGATAAGATCGAACAGAGACCTTACAATGACTTTTCTAAACGAATCACACCAGGCAATGGAAAGATGATCCATCCCCGTCCAAACATTCGGTATAGTTGTGGTGAAGACTGTGAAGCCATGCGTATCAGGGACAAGTGAGGAAAGGCTCGTATAATCCGAAGGGACGATGGCATCACCGCCTCCGCCGGCAATAGAAATCAATGTTACATGCCACAAGGGGTTATTGTTGGCCCATTTTTGCGAATAAGCTTTACGCCAATAGTTGTTAATTTGTTTATACGTATGAACCAAATCGGAGTCAAACGAAACCGGAGATCTCGCATGAGGCGTGGACATAGTGATGATAGTGTTGACGGAGTTGGTTTGATAATTTGACATGGTAAGGACGGTACGCGCGACGATACCCCCCATTGAGTGGCCGATGAGTATAACTGATGTGGGATCTGGAAGATTGGGATCTCTTCCTGGACGCCGCGGGTCATGGTACAGGGAGAGAATGTATGCCAGTGCATCGTTCACGTATTCCGCCTGATCAAGCAGGGTTTGACCATGAAAAGCAGCCATATCTTCATTGAAATCCGCCATAAAAAAGTCCAGGCTCCGAACTCCCGTTTTGAATTGCGCTTGATGATATTGCAAAACATCGTGGAAATATAACGAGGCCTCAGACGCCAGCGAACGACCTTGTTTATAGCTTCCTGCATTCCCGGGTAAAAACAGCACAGGCACACCCTTAATCTGCGGCATAAAGTAAGCATACGTTCCGCCAACAAGAAATCCAGACTTCATCATTTCATACCCCGATATCTTCCTCACTGTATTCATCCACCCCTCTCTCCCGGTACAAGTAGAGACCATACTTGCTTGCGAAGCGTGTGTGTTCGGAGTCAAAGCCGACGAGCTTAACGTAGGTCGGGCGCATACTTGGCGTTCTGCATCCTTGCGGATCCACTTGAAGTTTTCGGTAGGAGTATATGATGGTTGAAAGGATGAGGAGAGCAGAGGCGGTGACAAAGAATGTCAGGCCTGAGCAAATCCACGGGTTCCGAGTTCGAGCCCGGCGGGGTCTGTGCGATTCCACAGCACCATCCATTGCTAACCGCTGTTTCCGGGACTCGAGAGGCATTGAAACGCTGGAGTCGGACGCAATGGTCGATTCCGTGTGAGGGAGCGCGAACTGCTGCGGCGCCCCGAGGTTGTTCTCCGTTGACAGGCGCAGGCTGGGGTTAACCTCCTTGTTCGATATCGTTGCGTTCTCCCGAGCTATGTGAGTTGGCGAAGGGTTGCGAGCTCCGACGACGCCATGTGTGCTTCCATTATAGAGGTCAGTGTCGATGGTCACGGACGTATCATTGCTGCGGTTGGGATCATCTGAAGCTCCGTTGGGGCGTCCTTGCATTTGCGCATCTGCTTGCCCTGCCTAGCCCTCAAGTCACAGAATTGGTTGATAAACGCCTCGGAAAACGCCAAAGTCGGCATGAAGTTTCCCGGTTCGGAGCAGGAGAGCAAGCAGAGACGAGGAGCCGGATGGTTGGGGCGGGGGGAGCAAGCAGAGCGAGGGTTTGGAGGGAGGGGGGAGAGGGCAGCGCAGAACAACTGAGGCTCGCAGGACTCCCTGGGAACTTACGACGCCCCCGATCGACAGGGAGAAAAAAAAAGGGCGGAAAATACGCACGGACCACCACGCAAGGGAGAGAGTTAAATAACGAGAAAAAAAGGAGCCGCAGAATAAGTCAAGGTACTCCGTACAAACAAGCATCTCAACAAGGAGGTCAAGGCTACGCTCCGTTACCTCCTTTGTGTTTCGTAAGAGCTCTTTTTAAGATATCTATAATACATGACCAACATGTCGCGGCTAACATTGATATAACTACAGACAGGCCATTCGCGTTAATCATGACCAGGCAACAAGCTAACTAATTCAGGGGCCCAACCCTGACCTCTTCTCGATTCCTCAGCGCTTCGAATTTTGCGTCTTTTGCCTTGTCCCGGTCAATGCGGCGCTTAGTCACAAGGATTCCTTTTAATTGCCCTCGAGCGCCGTGCTTGAGCTTCGTAATCATATCCGCAGCCTGACCCTTCGTGATTTCCTCGGGAAGGAGATTGCTGTCA
The DNA here is from genome assembly GCA_001430945.1 of Amauroascus niger. Classification (NCBI taxonomy): domain Eukaryota; kingdom Fungi; phylum Ascomycota; class Eurotiomycetes; order Onygenales; family Onygenaceae; genus Amauroascus; species Amauroascus niger. Next base: position 38,640 of record LJPK01000192.1, read on the forward strand.
ATATCAAGGATCTTTTTCAGGAGTCCAATCTGCCCGCGGCTAGCTTTCTTCCTACGCCACGGCTGCCACAAAGCTACAAACATTGGCCCAAAGATGCGGCCGGCAAGAGTATCGGCGGCGTGTACCGCTTCCGTAAAATGCAATGAAGATGCTACATTCTCCGGTCGCCTGAACGGGCTTTTTGAATTCGCACTAACTGGAAGCGCCATGACCTGAAATACAGAAAAGAGGCCTGAGTCGTCCCTGGTGATAACCAACCTCCCTTGGGGAGCAGTCAGTATATATCGATCTTCGTTGATTTTCACCCAGGCATTTTCACTGAGTGTGCGAATGTGTCTTTCGCCCGACGTGTCCTGGATAAGATCATGGACCGAATCATAATCTGTAAAGTCAACAACAATATCTCCTTTCGGATTGGGGTTTGGTTTTTGTAAAGGAACCGCTCCAGGGGTTTCTTTGAGTTTAGCCATGTCACGAACCGATGCTTTGTCAAGGCCCGCATCGGGATGGAGACCGAACAGAGTTGGAATTGTCATAATTCCCGTTTGCAGTGCGGCGACCATATCAATGATATGACAATCTTGCTTCCCTGGATGCAAGCGTAACCCTCTGCCTATCATTTGCACGAGCAAATTTTTGGATCTTGTTGGCCTCGCAAGTAGCACACAATCAATATTTGGTATATCGGTGCCCTCAGTGAAGAGGCCACAGTTAAGCAGCACTGGGAATTCTTGGTTCCTAAACGCATCCAGTTCCTGAGTCCGAATGTCTCTTGATGTTTGACTTGTGATATACCGGGCATCGATCCCGTGAAAGCGGAATTTTTCGGTCAAACACTTAACATGCTCAATGTCAACGCAGAAAACAAGTGTAGATTTCCTCTCATGAGCCCGTGCAAGCCAAGCTTTAACAGTGATTTCATTTGTTTTGTCTGTATTCACGGCCGTTGAAAGCTGCTTGGTTTGAAAATCGCCATTTAGCGCATCCCCTACTCCGGACAAGTCCACATGCGACTGAACAGTGGTGAAGATAGCATTCGCAAGCCACTTTTCTCCTATCATGTCGACATAGTCTTTGTGGTAGACGATATGGTCAATTGCCGCACCCAATTTCAAACCGTCAAATCGTGAAAACGTCGCCGAAACTCCAACCAGCGCTGGGGACTCGTCGCCCGGTTCGTCCAAGCCAAAATACTCCAGAACCTCACGGTAGGTTGGCGCGACAATGTGATGTGCCTCGTCTACCAACACAAGTTTGAATCTGCTGGGATCAAATTTCTCTATCCGCCCTTTGGAAAGAAGGCTACGGATAGAGGCAATCGTGATGTCTGCGGTGCCAGTAGCATGACAATTTGCCATCTCAATGTCAATTATCTTGTCCGGATAGGCGACCATACAGTGCTTTGCGGCTTGTTCAACAAGCTCCTTCCGATGAACGAGGATGAGTGTTTGTTCTGCATCCTGTTTGTGTGGTTTTACGCGGTCAATCAACTGAGTAAATATGACCTGTGCAAATAAGGCCACATTATTAGCAAAACGTTGATTGAGAATCTCTATCCAAAGGGTAAAAGGTTTTCTCACCGTCTTTCCACTGCCAGTTGCTAGAGACACGCCCAACCTTTTGTGGCCCTTTTCCAGATACGAGAGCACGGACTGAATGCATTCCTCCTGGTAATCACGCAGCCGGATTTCACTATTCGGAAGCAATGAGGGTGACTCGTGGGGAGGTATGTGCACGTAAGCCCGGCGAAAGACGGTTCCTGTTCGCCAAAAATTTCCAGCAGACCTAAGTGCCAGGGTATATCTTAGCAGCCACTGCATTTCCCATGACCGCAACTTTCAATGTCAACCTTTCATGCTTTCCTGCTTTTCATATTAGACTGAGAGGGTATAAGCGTTACAAACAGAGCAAACTGCACAAAACTAGCAAACAGTGCAAAAGAACTAAGTTAACTTAGTTTGACTAAGACAAACAATGCAAACAAGCGGCTCAAACACCCTGCAAAAATTTCTCGATGAGCTTGACCGAGATATCAAAAAAGGTGGTTTTTTTACGGATTTCGAGGCGAGATGAGCAAAACCGCACCTTCCAGATGATCCGCTGGATTGCGATGTACTCGCTTACTGCCCTGTTTCCGGTGCGATTGAAGCTTGCTAATGGGAGCCCTCTCAAGGCCTTTCAACAATGAGCGACTCCTCGAGCTATGAACCCGAAGAAGACGAAGAAGAACAAGAAGAAAATGCAAATTTTACGAAGAGATCTGCATTATCGTCTCCTATGCAACACGATGCTCTATCCAGCCCGAAGCCTTTACGGAATAGTAGTTCTCGCGGAACCTTGACCAAACGTCGCAAAGGCGTCAAGCCACGTCGTCTTGCCTTGCGGGCAGCAGCTGCACTTCCTGTCGACAAATACTCCGAACTCTACCAGAAAACGGTCGACGATATACTTGCGGGGGTCGATTATGCAGATGCACCAAAGCTTTCCCACTCTCAATACGGGATCGTTCGCTGGACATCCCAGGAGAAAGATGCGTTCTTCTCAGCCCTTGCCAGGAACGGGAAAGATGGAATCCCCGAAATTGCGGCTTCGGTCGCCACGAAAAGCCAATTGGAAGTGAAACATTATCTTGACCTTCTACAGCGCAATTTAGAGGCGCACAATGTTACAGAAGAGAATGTGAAGAACATCATCCTATCAGAAATACCTGCCGCGTATGAGATTAGCAACGAATGCTGTCTCGCGCTGGAAAAAGTCGCCAAGGGACTATCCATACGAGAGGAACAAGCTCATAACGTTGCTGGGAAACGAAAACATGGAGACTTCTGGCTTGTTGATCGTGAGGTTGCTGCCTATGTTGAAGAAGAACTGGGAAAAGAGGAGGAATCGGAGTTGAAGCAGGAGCCGGGGTCAGAAGCAGTTAAAAAACGAGAATCGGACTCAGAAACCGAGCCAGCCACAGAACCCAAGTCGACAGGAGAAGGCGGCGACGATAAAGGTAACAATATAAAACTGCATGGTATATTTGCGACTGCAAAACTACTACAAATATCTGGTTGGGTACGCTTGTCTGAGCATATTTTCATGAACGCTGGAGAAAGAAGATTCGAGGATAATTGGACGCAACTATGTTTTCAGGACGAAACCCCTGCATTGACATGTGACTCTTTCTCCGAATTTTATGCATTAACTGTTAGCATCACCCGTCGGATCGTACAGTCATCGATTTTTTTCGCGATGTCTCGGATCCGTGCGATCGAGCGATCACATGTTGATCCCAAAAAGTTGGTGAAAAAGGAGGATATCTATGCAGCATTGGATATCCTCAAAATGGAATACAGCGCCCGAAAATTTTGGGCCGGCGCTCCTCGGCGCTGCGCACTTGATGTCCGTCACACGAAGAATGGAGAGAAGTATAAAACCGTTATACTCAACTACGATGAAGTTGAATCAGCATTGGGAATAACGCCTGATAACAAGCAAGATTATATAAAAAACGAGCCCGGACAAACTCCAATCTCCGAGACTCCTAACGATTCCAACGAAGATTGGGATGCCGATTTAAATGGAAGCACGTCACCTGCCACTCACGACGCCTCGGGTACAGACGATGAGCTCTCGGATCTAGATGAAATACACGCCAACGCGCAGGATCAAGAGGCCAGCCGCGAAGAAGAATCTAGATTGTGGCATCAAATCAACAAATCTATCCCTCAAACCCTAGGCACCGACATCAAAACGGAATTCGAGGAAGAGGAAATGCAAACAAAACCGTTGGCAAAGCGAAAATTGCCTCAAGAACTTGCCAACTGGAGGGATCGGCTTTTATATCAGGCTGAGTGGGAGACTTTTGGTCCCAGTACTACTTCCATTGATGAGGACATGGGAGGGAATAGAAGTAGGAAACGGCGGAAGTTTGGTTTAGATAGACTAGAATCGATAAGTTAACATTATGGACCCATTAGGATACCCCGTATGCGCTGATAGAGACTTAATTCCCTGGAGATTCACTCCGGGGTTATGTATTAGGAAATGCATCGGTATTGAAGTCCACTCATGCCATTACACCCTTTTTCCATTTCAACTATGAAACTGCTCAATTAAGAATTTTCATCATAAAGCGTAGTTTAGCACACGAAATATCCATAACACAAACTTAAACCGATCTCAAAGTTCTGATAGTACACGAGTCCGTAAGCGGCAGGCAACCTGGATAACTCGAGCGAACCGAAAATGAAAAAGGGGTTCCAAAGAACTTGAAGATAAATTCGCAAAGCGCCACCAGCTTGAAGCAATCCTTATATAGCCCCATGAACCCATACCAGATACTCGCCTCACCATGGAATACCACAAATAGAAAGAAAACCGCAAAAATAACCTAGTACATTGAACGCCAGTCGACACTTTGTTTCTAACACATGTTCCAACACCAGGAAGATCTCTTGTGGTGCTTGATAGGTACCTATGTAGTTCTATTCACTTCACAGTTCAAACGATTTGTAGTCGCCAGTTGCACTAAGTGGCTGAACCGTTCCGTACTGTGCACCTGGTGTTTGAAATTGATATTGCTCCGCTCCATGTCCAACATTGCTGATTTCAGCTGCTTTCACAGCCGCAGCTTCAGGCCCTTCAAGACTTATGGCCTGGAATGCATCCTGCACTTCCTTGATTCTGTTCTTGAGCGCCATTCGATCAAGGAACAACTGTTGTCGAGCAAGCTCCAACTCTTTCCGTTCAGCATCAAGGATTTGCTCCAATTCTGAAAACTGTGCCAGCTTTAGTTCGAATTTCTGGAGGGTAATGTTTACAGCTGCGCTGACGAGCCGGGACATTTCTCGCTCCTCATGAGAGGCTAGCGCACCGGCACGCGCGGCAGAGGTAGCAATGGCGATGGCTGGGAGTGAAGGTGCGGGTCGTTTCTCTTTGGAGGAACTCTGAACCACCGTGGTCGACCCACCCTCAGTAACGGTATCGATTTCCATTGAGTCTTCAGCTCGTGATGCCTCTTGACTTTGTTCCTTCTCCCCAGTCTTTCCTTCAGCAGCAGACGGCGAAGAGGACCCTTTTTCCAACTGTTTACGCATCGAGCGTCTGATCTCCCCAACAGAACGTCCAGCAGCAGCGGCCGTGACTGACGGTTCTGCCAGCTGAGCCAAATGCGAAATCACCGAAAGGATTGGGTTCTCCAATTGACTAATTGGATCCCGCCCGCTCATCAAAGCTTGCTGCAACGGATCATTCTCTGCAACATCATCAACATATTTGGGCTCGATCTCCAGCTGCAAGAACTTCATGACACATTCCTCCGCCGTACGGGTGCGAACGTGACGCTCCACCTTACGCCAGTCGTCGTCGAAATTCTCTAAGGCTTCAAGGAGAAGAAGGGTCTCGGAATCAGACCAGGGCCTATCGCGGTCAGGAATTGCAGTATAGCTGGTGTCCTCCACCTTCACAAAATCTGATGCTTGGTGGGAGGCAGGGAGGCGGCCCTGCAAGAAACAGGTGGGGCAGAGGTCATATTTCAAATCTGATGGGTTGCCACTTGTAGAAACTGGAGCAGACTTCGAGTAATGAAATCTAACTCTCGTACAGTCAATTCCGCATGAATGGCAGTTCACGATTTGCTTGTTTCGTGCCGTTTCCATAGCTTTTGTAGCAGGATCGCCACTTGTACCGTTGATAGCCGCTTTGTCACCGTTGAGTTGTTTATCTTGTTTGCCTTTGTCCTCGCTCGAAATTTCCTTGCCCTTATCATCGAAAACATTGCGGCGAATCTCAAGATTCAGATCCGCTTTAGAAAGAGGCGGCGCTATGGCGGCTTTTTCCGTGGATGGGTGAGGTTTACCAGGAGTAACAAAAGCATTCGGTGCTGGTTGGAAAGGTTGTAGGCCGCGAGGGGTATCTGCAATGATTCTGAAATGACCAGTAAAGGGTGGGCCAATGTTGGAAGGACGAGAACTAGGTTCAACCTAAAAAGGGTACGTGAGCCGTCAAACTCGTTGTCAAATGTGATTATGCATACCTGATAATTGATTAAACCCCAATTCTCTAGAAAAGAATGTACTCGCATTATTGCGCAAACGTCCCCTGCAAGATTTCTCCGGCAAGCAGTTACAGTAAGGTACTCAATGGGATTCAGACGGTAGGTGTTTATCATGAAATCGCGATAGTCCTTATAGACAGCAGGAGTTTTACTGCGATTGCGACTGTTAAAAAATTCTGGAAGGACCTTTTTCTCCATGTCGTGGATGATGTTCATATCAAACCATGATGTGTAGCTTGGGAGAATAATCGCATGGGTTTGAGAAATCAGGTTTGAACGTGCAGACGCCTCTGCATTTGCTTTCGATTCATCGCTCGGTCCGTCCACTTGCTGTGAAGCCGTGTTTCCGGTAGGCTCGCCGGGCGCTCCGTCTTTCCCTCCGGCTTGCTCTGTTCCTCCCATCTCTTCATCCTCCGGTTCAGCCTGTTCATTCTGTGGTTTGGGAGATAGTGGCGCATCTAGTGGATTATCCGACACGGCACCGTTTTGATCATTTTTGTTAGGGGACATTGGCCTAGATTGCGAGCCTTGTCGAAAAGAGTCAGTTAACACTTCGGTTGCGGGAAATGATTCCATGAAGAAGAATACCAGAAACGCGGCCAGGAGACTGAGATCTATTTCCGCGCTGACCTTCTCGGTTAGCAGGCACCGGATTGCCTAGAGAGGTCATGTCGCCAGAGGCCATGGTTGAGTCCTCCATTGTCGACAGGTTGCGTTCTTCAAAAGCCGGTTAACCAACTCGAATTTTCACAAGGCAAAAAGCCCGCGATAACAAGGAGACGTCTCCTTGAAATACACAAATATGAAGAAAGACGTGTTCGCAGTCGCGATTCTTCCGACTTGGAGGGATGCCTGAGAGATGCCACTGCGGTCGAACTGAACGAGGGCGACAAAAGCAGCAGCTCCCGATTGGAACTCTCCAATTTCGCGACTTCAAGCTTTATGACGCTAGACTTTTAAGGCCTAGCGTTGTAGCCGCTTTATTCAGTCTACTGCCCGATTATGTCATCTTAAAGCGGCGAACCGCAACGCGACTGACGCGCCGCGTTTCTATTTACTCCAAGGCGAGGGATAGTTGAAGAGAGTCTGCATTTTCGTTTGATGCCAGGAGAGTGCTGACGGTGTCAGATTTCTATATGTCATATATCCAATCTAATAAGCAGGCATCTTACGAATTACGGCCACATGGTCCCACAATTGGCGGTTTCTATATCAGAACGGACGAGTAACGCGCATCACATCCGCGATTAAATTTAAGCCAGCTTAAGAGCACTTGAAAGAAGATATCGACCCTCTCGTGCGTTTAGCAAACATTTATCGCAGCCGTATTATCTCGAAATGGCCTTGTTCTGCGCCCCAAGTGCTCTCTCTCACGAGTCACCACTGGAACAACTACTTGATCATGGGAAAAGGAAGCTAGACGAAACCACAGACGCCAATTCCGCTAAACGCACCAAATACATTGGACCTTTTATCGTGGATGAGTCTGACGAGGAGGATGCGCAACAAGATGTCATCAATTCTAATCCCAGTCTCGCCAAACCGGTCAGCCTCTTTGACGCACCTGCCAGTTCTCATGGAACCATCTCATCTCGCAGTCTCCAGCCGGAATTTGAGAGCAACAGTCTCACAAGCCGTACACGCACATCCACACCTTTTGTTACAAGTTCAGATAACGGAAACGACCAAGTCATCATTCGGAAATGCTCTGGTGAATCCGTTTCAATACGACGAAGAAAATCACGCTCGCTTCTCCCCTCTGAACAATTGGTCGCTGGCAGGTCAATTACAGCTCCCGGGAAAGCAACCAGAAGCTATTATGGGATCGATATCCATCAACTAATTGAGGAAGCCCGAAACATCGACAAAAATACCAAAGGATCGGAATGCGCACCGGCCCTTCATCAGTCAGTGGAGAAGCCAGCGGGCTGCCTGACGCAGTCTGGCAAAACCGCCAACATTTTATGGACGGAGAAATACCGCGCGCGAAGGTTTACGGATCTTATCGGAGACGACCGAACTCATCGTGCGGTCTTACGCTGGTTAAAACGCTGGGATTCCATCGTGTTTCCAAATCTAGCTAAACCAAGGGCGCAGAATACGTCGGCGGATTTCGAAGAGCCTGCACACCGTAAAATACTTCTACTTACGGGTCCTCCTGGTTTAGGGAAAACAACATTAGCCCATGTCTGCGCGAAACAAGCCGGTTATGAAACCTTAGAAATCAACGCCAGTGACGAGAGAAGTCGAGATGTCGTTAAAGGAAGAATCAAGGATGCGGTGGGTACCGAAAACGTGAAAAGTATCAGCATCAAAGCCGATGGAAGGGACATTCGAAAATCCAGCAGGCCAATTTGTGTGGTAGTAGATGAAGTGGATGGCGTCGTTGGAGGTTCAGGAGGAGGCGAAGGAGGGTTCATGAAAGCGCTTATTGACCTTGTCACGTTGGACCAGAAAAATTCAAAGAAACTCCCGACGGAGGCCACGAACAACGTCAGGAAGACAAGAAAAGGAGACAATTTTAGGCTTCTTCGACCTTTGATTCTGATATGCAATGACGTGTATCACCCGAGTCTACGCCCGCTCCGTACCTCCTCAGTTGCTGAGATCATTCATGTCCGCCAGGTACCTCTGGATCAAGTAGTTCAACGTATGAGATATGTCTTCGAGAAAGAAGGTATTTCCTGCGATGGAGATGCTGTTAGAAGAATCTGTGAAGCTTCCTGGGGGCTCAGCGCCCAGAGAGACCGCCAAGTGAAGGCTCGTGGAATAAGTGAGGGCGATATCAGAGGTGTGTTGGTTGCTGGTGAATGGGTAGCTCGAAAACTACGATACGGAAGCTCATTGATGTCGAACGCGAGGCTTACGAGAAAATGGGTTGAGCAACATATCCTGGGGGAGTCGTCAAAAGACGGGTCTATCCCCGGCTTAGGGCGTGGGGGAAGCAAAGAAATTGTCGAACGTGTTTTTCTGGAAGGCGCAGGTTTTCCCTACGACACTCTAGCAGGCGACAGTTTCGAGGACCCTGATGCAAAGCGTAGCGGCGCCACGCCCGTGGGTGTTGCAGACCTCCGCAAACGTCATGCAATCAATCGATTGAGAGAGATGGTTAATGCGTCCGGTGATTACGACCGCTGCGTGACGGACTGCTTTCTCACATATCCCTCCAAAGCTTACCAAGACGACAATTTTCTCTCAAAGCCGAACGCTGCATACGAATGGCTACATTTCCATGATCTAGCGTCGTCCAGGGTTTACTCAAATCAAGATTGGGAACTGAACCCATACCTAAACCAAACAGTCATCGCATTCCATTACCTCTTTTCATCGTTGAACAAGTCCAGTCCCGCGGAACGAAAGTTCGATAAAGATGAAGATGAACATCCTTTCTCAGGTTTAAGGGCAGACTTTGCTGCCTTTGAGGCAGAAAGACAAAACCGCGCTCTCCTGAATGAGTTTAGATCTTCCCTCTCGGCTCCGCTGCTGCGTGTGTTTCTCTCCCCGGGAACGATTGCTATGGAACTCGTTCCAAGTTTGATGCGGATGCTGTCGCCGGACATCAAGCCAGTCATCGTGGGAGGCAGCGGGAGCGAACGCGGTATTGCCAGCGTGCGAAAGGAGCGAGAAAAGGCCCTTGTGCAGTCTGCAGTTAGGGTGATGAATGGACTAGGTGTTACGTTTGAGCGAACAAGGGTTGAAGTAGAGACTGGAGTCCACAGTGGCTGGGTATATCGGATGGAACCGTGAGTGGCACTGTAAATTGTTTGCATGCTACTATCTAACAACACATGAATAGTGCTCTCGACTCCCTTACTAGCTTTGCTAAAACCAAAGGCACGTCCATAGCTTCAGCGGGATCATCGGCGCCAGTCCGCTATGCCGTACGCCAGGTTTTGGATCAAGAATACCAAAAGGATCTTCTTAGACGCCAAGCAGAATCCCGCCAAACTCGACACGGTGGTCTAAAATTTTCAGCAACCAATAACGGGAATCCTAGAGGGAATGGTAACAATGGAGGATTACATGAAGACCAAAATGCTGCCAACAAACAATTCCGACTGAATGGTCCTAAACGAGATTTCTTCGGTCGTATCATTGCTAGTAGTGAAACACCAGGCAGACAGAACGGCAAGGACCAGCAAGGAGGCAAAGATACAAAGGCTGAAAGCCAGGCTCGTCAAGAGACGAAAAAGGTCTGGGTTAGCTACCATGAAGGATTTTCTAATGCAGTGAGAAAGCGGATCACTATGCATGAGTTGATGTCTGGATTCTGAGTGTCTGTTCATATATTGAACTTTGTGCAAATAGCTTTATGACACACTTGATGATAATTGTGTGTTTGTGCAAATGCATAGGGCGTCGAGAAATCATGATTTATTGTATCAAATTCATTTCAAATACGAGATAATTTGCGATGGCGGAATCTAGATTGACATTCATGGCAGGAGGCGGCAAGGCTGGAAAGCACCTTGTGTCCGATGCTTTCGAGACCGGCTTTCTTTTCGGAATTGAGAAATCAGCTCCATTGCTCTAAAGTATTCCGCAACTTACCGTCCCTCCTTAGCATGAAGCGATATCCCGACAAACATCCCCAGAGGTGGCCGTTCTCGGAGTGGAAGAGTTAGAAAATACCGCGGTAACTACCTAACTACTCCGTACCATAGTTAGGTACTGTACCTCCTAGCAAGGCAGATATCCCAAGGTTCCCTTGTTCAGCAAAGTTCCCTTCAAAGAAACGCAATGTGCTTCTCTCTGTGTCACCAAGTCTTTAGACAAGATAGTTAATGATCAGCAAACTCCACTGACACTTCACGCCAGAGTCATTTTTCTCATGCAACCCAGAGCTCTGTATCTAGGCAGCAACATTATGGATGTGAATTCTCAATGATCTTCGCGACTCATTTCAAGCCAAACAAACTGATCAGAATCCATGCAGAGCCCAAACAGGAATTTGCACAAACTCATGTGAAAAGAGTATCGAATATCAAATAGGTAGATCTTATTAAGAATGTGTATCTCCAAGGTTTAACTATGAAATATAGAAAAGAGCACAAAAAGGTCCAACAACAACTGTGAGGGATTAAAAGCTCCCCAACAAAGACTGATCAATTTCCCAAAAACAAGTTCCCATGGTGATCATCTCTGATAGGTATTCCGTTACTCCCTGGCTAAACAAAAGGCATATTCATAACTTTTCAACCCATGAAAAAGATTCCCCAAGCAGAACCCGAAAATCCAACTCCCAATTCTGATATCTTATCTCAGTAATGAAAAATACGCTGCACGCGCCTCCATGGTCACGGCTCGGTCTGTAGACGTAGATGACTTCGGCGCCTTCGAAGTTGCTGAGGAGGGCTTTCGTGGCTTGCATTTTTGAACCATGGCCTTGAGAGTTGACATGCTTGAAGATGTTGTGGATGAGCTGTCTGTCGAATCTCGGCGAGGAGGTTTGCTTGAGGTCATATCTCGGGCATTGGCGAGTGCTGGGTAGTAGTTGAGAGTGAAATCTGTTGCATTACCAGCCATTGTGACGGATTGACTGGTGAGTTTGAACAGGTGCTTGATCGAAAAATTTCAATCGTCTCTAGATATCTGTCAATGAGTTGGATACTAAGAAAAGCGTCGAGAACAAACATACAAGGAAAGAAATTCTCTGAGCTAGAAAGCAGACGGCGAATTGTGTTCAGGGAACTTCGTGGATGTAATATGCTCTCTTGGGGGTGGTGCAACCTGATACAGAGATGTAGGCTTGAGAGTAGAAGGATATCAAGTATTTCAGGGTAAGTGTGTAAACTTGGTATCTCCTTCTGCTTTGTCACTTCTGATGAACTGGTAATTGGAAAGAGAAAAGAACTGGATTAAGAAGAGGGCCGGCCCCTTTTTATATACAACAGCCCTCCCTCCATTTCATCTTCAACATACCTACTCCGAGCATCGGGCTTGTTTCATGCTTGCCCATGAATGGGTAAAACATTCCACCACGTAGCAATTAGTCAGTAGCCGCGAAGTTCTCCACAAACTTTCCAAAGCTTAGTTGCTGCCTGTGAGTCAAGCGGAGTCAATCCAGTTGTGTTCACTCACAAACGCAATAAGAATGTGTTTGCCTAAGGCCGACTTCGAAGCGTGCGGCGGCAGGACAAGTAAAGGTTGTCGTCGGGAGCTAATCCGAACCCAGGCCCCCGACAAAGGACCTGCAGTGCAGCGCGCCCTACCTAGGTGTGAGCTTTAGTTAACTAGTTATGGCCAATCATCAGAGGCATCACTGCATTGGCGTGGTTTGAAGAGTCATGATTATTAGTTAACTAATTCTCCGACTTGTCGTTGAAAGCATCAACGCGACTTTCATTCTGCAGTCAGCTCCGTCCATGTGCATGTTCCCATCGCATGCGCTGTCCCGAAGTAGCCAGATAGTTGGCCTAGACCCCATGGGCGTCATTAGCTTTTAGTTAGTTAACTAACTATAGCCCCATCACCGGTTTTAAAGCTATACATTTTGTCTTTCGTTGACTCATTCGAGTCTGCAGAACCAGCAAGCCGTTTCGATTGGCGGGGACAACAGCATGGAGAAACATTCTCCGCTGATGTCATATCTATAGTTAAGGCCTTTAACCTCATTTCTGACAAATCTGCCATAGTAAGGAAACGAACGATTGGATTATCAAGGACCTATAGAATGGTGTTGCCATGAAATAGGCATGGCCGTATGTCGAGCCGCTGGCCGTGAAAACTCTTTGTGAAAGAGGAGCCAAATGTCGACCAACTCCGGTTCGAATTCGCCCGATTTCGGAACAGGTAGTTACAATGTACTCCGTATATGCGTCAGTCTATAAGGCTGCAAATCGACAATTCCACCATGCCGGGGCTAAAAGTCCTGTGATACCCCCCTTTGGAAAAGCTTTCGGAGTTGCCAAGCCCTCGGAGCTGGGAGGTTCGGACTTCGGAGTGATAGCTATTTTTTGCTTGTTTGGAATGAGATTGAGACCCAGCCAAAAAGACTCAGCTTGAAACTATCATCATGTATCTTGCAATCACGGTATCTGTACATACAAGCGTCGATCTAATTGCTTCTTCCAAACCACAATGATCAACCCATTTTGTTGCAAAGGACAAGTTCCAACGCCAATGAAAAAAAAAGATATCCACCTGCTCAGACGACTATTGCTTCAGCTTCTCAGTGAGCTCTGGGACTGTTTCGAACAAATCGCCAACAAGACCGACATCAGCAACCTGGAAGATAGGAGCATCAGGGTCCTTGTTGATAGCAGCAATAACCTTGCTGTCCTTCATACCGGCCAAATGCTGGATGGCACCTGAAATACCAGCACAGAGATAGAGTTCAGGAGCAACATTCTTTCCAGTTTGGCCGACCTGAAGACTGTTATCAGCGAACCCGCTGTCAACGGCAGCACGAGATGCACCAATGGCTGCACCGAGAGCGTCTGCGAGGGGAGTCATGATTCTGTCAAACTCCCCTTTCGACTTTAGCCCACGTCCACCGGAAACGACTCGCTTGGCGGTACCAAGGTCAGGGCGGTCCGATTTAGTAAGATCTTCTGAGACCCATTCTGTTGGTGATGGAGCGTTGGGATCAGCGCCATCAACGATCTCTGCGGATCCGCCAGTGGTTTCACCGGCTTGGAAAGCAGTTCCTCGGACAGTAATAACTTTGATGGGGTCAGTAGATTGAACGGTGAGGATCGCATTTCCAGCGTAGATTGGTCGGACAAATGCTGTGAAGTTCAAGATTAGCGCTGATATCCTTCCCGCTCTTCTCCTAGTAAAACGTTTGCGACATACTGTCCTCGCTCTCAATGGCGGTTATATCTGATATTTGCTGGACGTCCAACAACGCAGCCACACGAGGAAGAAGATTCTTGCCAAACGCAGAATTTGGTGCAATTATATGCGTAAACCCTTCCTTTTTAATGTTTTCTACCAGGAGAGGAGCGTAATTCTCAGGCAAGTTCTGTTTGATAAAGGCAGAGTTAGCAACCCAAAACTTAACAAGAGCGGCGGTGGTTTCCTAAGCATCTCGCGCAGCACCACCAATGCATGAGGGCATCATACCTTGTCGTAGGCCGCGTTATCGACAACAAGCACTTTATCCAGGCCCTTGATTTTTGCGGCCTCGGCCGCAGCACCGGACTTCACTCCGGCGCCAGCCACGAACGCGGTCACCGAACCACCGAGCTTCGCAGCAGCCGCAATCGCACTCAGCGAAGCACCTTGAATCTTTCCATCTTTTTGTTCCAAAACCGCTAATGTAGAAAGTAATCTGGAGAGCGCCGAAAGCTGCTGTGACTGAAATAATGAAGATGTTGCGGAGGGGTAAAACTGGGAGCGAGCGGCCCGGAGGATGGAATGTCTTGCGAGTGGAATCATACTGACGACTAAAAGGGGGAGGAGGAAGTATATATACTGAAGAGGGAGAGTCAATGGCAACTGACAATGGGTTTCAATTATTTCTTCTGGTTGTGATATCTCCTTCAAGCGGATTTTGTCCGGCAATGAACAGCGTTCCGATGACTAAGCGGGCGATCGGAAAGTCGCGGCGAAAATCCTCGAGAACCGAGTTATCGATGGAGGAACCGAGCAAACATTTATCACAGTAAAACAGACGGAAAGATGACATGAAAGGATTAAAAACTTTTTCAATTCTAAGGTATTCAACTAATCCCGTTAAAATACGCCTGATCACAGACTCAGAACGCCGTATATCAAAACAGCCCGAAACACGTCCTAGATACACAGTCAGAGTAAGGAAGACTGTCAAGCCGGAAACTAGCTCTCCATCCGTGCTTTAGCCTTTTGAGCCTTCAGTTTTCGCTTTCGTGAAGAAATGAGTTCCGCTTCCCCGTCATCCTCCTCATTGACCTTGCGCTTCTTCAACTCTGGGTTGTCGGCTGCTTTAATTGATTTTCGCTTCTTGTCCGATTTCTTGGATCCCGCGATGGCTTTTACTTCGGCATCCTTTTCATTCTCACGGACATCATTGCCTTCCACCCAAAGTTCATTTGCCAACCAGATTGGCATAGCCATAGTGTTAGCCCCCTTCACATGGATCGCCTTAATATTTCTCCACCCTTTAGTGATAAACTTCTCAGTCATGCCTTTTACCACCGCTTCGATATTCTCTGTAATCTGTTGAGGGGTAAATCGCGAAGTTCCGATTCGAATACCAGCGGTTGTAGATGGTGCCAAATGCACTGGAACACACTCAATAGCCTTTTCAATTTCTCTCGCAACAATTTCGGGCGACGCCACGGCGGAATACTTCTCGCCTGGAGGAGGTCTCTTCTTCTCATCTTTCTTCACTCGTTTGCCGTTCACTTTTTGGATTTCCTCTATACGCACTGGAATTGGTCTTTTGGATGACTTGAAAAAGGTCTTTCCCAGCGTCTTAATCAGTCGCAGCATGATGCGATCATCTGCTAAAAACACATCGTGTTCCGATAATAGCGCGCGCCTGCTTTCAAAACTCTTATACCGTTCCTTTAATTTCGTGAGGCCAATGACTTTTGTGATCCGCGAGGATAGGGAATTGGGAAAGCTCTCATCGGCAATGACATCTTTTACCGCTCGTTGAGGGTCCGCGGTTATCAGGCAGATACTAAGCGATGACGACGTATTGAGGGGATGCGGTACGGAAATTTTTCCTGGCTTAAGGCGGTTCTTGTCGACGATGTGCTTTTTCGTCGTAAGAATGAGCCAAACGGCTACATTGTCGCCGGACGTTTCTTCGCCTTCGGAGTCGCTACCATCGCCGATTGGTAGTTGCTTGACCGCCGAGTCTTCTACTTTCTTCTTCTCTTCATCTTTGATGTGTCGCAGTAGTGCTGTGGAAGCTCGAAGCACCTATATAGAGTTGTCACATATTAGCTCTGATTAAACAGAAAAAGAGAGCACAATCGCGAACCTGCTCATCGTTCAGTTGATATGGCGACCCGGAAGTCGTTTTAATCGTGAGCTCTTCAGATGAGACCGCCATTTTGAATCCCGCTTGTCAAAATGTTCAAGCTCCTCCAGCCGATTCAGTCAATCTGCCAAACTTCAAAAATTCGATATGGCTAAACTTTATTCCATTCCGAAATCCTCCAATCGCGGAGCTCGGTTCATCCTAAATCCGTGTATTAGTTAGCTTCCAATTATGGATGTGATGGGGGAACAGGGCTGTCCACTTCCACCCATTCAACCGCCTGGCAACAACGAACAGTTTGGGTTGCAAATAGGACGACCTGAACCGAATACTTAGTTAATGGCCGGCCGTTATGTTCATGAAATTCCATACCCCTCATAGTTAAAGTGTCAAGCAGCTAGCTCTTTTGCTAAGTGACGTAAATACTAGTAACTACGGTTTTTCTCTCAGTTAGCCTTTCATCCAAGCTCGTGCCAGACTTTCAGCCCTCTCTTCTCACCAGCAGGGTCCCAACCGCTCTCGATACACGACGTAACGCGAGGAAGACGTACAAGAACCGTGAACTTAAAAGTTTTTTGACATTCAGGAGTAGGCCCTCGACCACAGGATAGTGGGAAACTTGTTGTTCTCCGAAAGGCTGGTTGGACACGGCTATTTAGCGGTTCGAAACAGCGACCCCCCCATGATAAGGAGCGCCTTCTCTTATCATCCTGATTCAGCCATGTTTGTTCCCATCAATCAAATCTTCAAACTACTCCATCACGCAAACTCGGTCCTCTCATTCGTGTACAGATCGCCACATGTAACAGGATGTAATTCTGTTCAGTTCACTACATGATGGCACGCGCTACATTGCATACACAAGTCTTCTCTAGGTCTTTCTGCTTCGAGTAACCTGACTGTGTACATATGAATTATTGCCAACCAGCCTAGCCAAAAACAGGATCCGAAATCTCCAACCTCCCTCCACAGTAGTCTCGTCCTCCTCAGTTTGCGGGAGTAGTTGATGACACATACCTGTGCTCCATGCTGAATCCAAGCTCCATGGGCTTACCCGAAGTAAGTAGGCGAAGAAGTCCACGCTTCTCCAAGTCCCGGCAGAATTCCTGTTTCGAAGATAAAGGCTCACCAGAGTGGTCCTGATCCACATTGTAACAGTTGTCACCATTGGTCACCTCGCCGTTGCTCCGCCGTTGGGCCTCGAGGCAGCACCACAACCAACGCGGTATTCTGTCTACAGTCGTGCGCCATCCAGGGGTGGAGGCTGCTTCGTGGTCCGGTGCTTCATTGAGTGGCTTTTTAAGTAATATTTCTGTGTGTGAGGCCAATTCCGCAAGCGTGCGATATTGGTTGTGCCAGCACTTATCGATGGTATCGTCAATAAGCGGATCGCCGTCGAGCTTCGGAAATTTCATGTCCTGGAGCAAGTCCATGACCTTAGGTCCATGCTCGTAAGGATCATCGGTAAGACATTGGTCGTCATAAACCTCAAAGCCATAGTTGATCAAGTAGTACAACGAACCGAGAGCGAACTGTTCTGTTCGAGGACCTAGAAATCCGGCAGTTCCTGGTATTCCTTGGTCTGCCTCATTACTATTGAGTAGTCTTCCGTACGGACAAGGGCAAGTTTCGAAATCTGTTCCGAATTCGGCCGTGCAATCAAAATCCGATAGTTTCAGTCGGTTACGATCAAGCAGGATATTTTCAGGTCGCAGGTCACCATGAGCGAGGTTAAGCGATCCGAGGAAAGCAACACCTTGAGCAAGATCGTTCATCCCTAAGTATATAAGAGGTCAGTTCCTAGTAAGCAGTTGGTAAGTGTCTACTAACACAACTTTCGTAGTGGCAGGGGCTCCAAATTTTCCACTTTAGTAACCACACGAGTTTCCTCGTCCCGAGTAAGATTGAATTGTTTCCGATAAGCAAGGGAGATATCTAGAAACTCAGTCAGTAGATATATTAATAGCATACCAATAGGGGTTGCACCTCTCATATACTCAAGGAAGATTCCGTCTGTTGTATAGAGGAAACACTGCACCAGAGAGGGGCAGGGCGGATGCCTGGATAGAATCTCGTAGATCTTGAGTTCTTTGCGAAATTTCTCTTTCTCTTCCTCGCCGGACTTAGGAACCTTGACCACGATGAGAGGATGGACCTCGTAGACGAAGGAGATGCCTCCTCCCCAGACCCAGTGCACACCAGGGAATTGGCGTTGAATATCCATAACAAGGAGGGCAAAGACAGAGGACCATAGGAGGAAAGGGGAAGGAGATTGCCAGGGGTGTTGGGCCACGTGACCATATGTCTTCTTCCTCAACGAGCTGTCTCTTGTGGGAACCAACCAACTTCTTTTCTCTCTCCATTCCTGACTCCCTTGAGCCCGAAGGTGGTCTGTAAGCAAACGGATCGATACAGGGAGAACCAGAGAAACACCATCACGGCCTGGCAAGTAGGAGAAAGGGATAATCTATTCAAAAGTAGACTTAAGAGGTGCGTCCGTTGTGTGTGGTGTCTAGTGTGCAACAATCTAATATCAACGTGCCTGCAATCCCTCGCGGACCTAACCGACCGCTGGTCGCATCGAATTCAAGCCGGAAAGACACCCCGGAAGTGTCACTGTCGGTCGCAGAGGATGGATCTGCAACGTCACTCATGCTGCCTCTGGGGAAACAAAGATGCGCGCGAAGCCGCTCCAGGCAGGTAGACAAATCAACGGGAAGGACGAACGACCGTGGAGGCACACGCTGAAGGAGGGACTGGCAAAGGACAGGTACCAGATGAGAGGAGGGCTGGGTGGGAGAGTGAGGAGGGACTATTGGCAGCTTTATGGCCATGGACCACATTGCCCCAGCGGCCTCACAAAACGAAGGGCCCGGAGGTGGGTAGAAGTCGATGGAAAGCAGGAGTGGAGCTTGGAGGCAGGGGAAGGAGAGCCACGCGCCCAGGCACCGACATGACCGAACAAGAACGTGCCGATGCGCGTTACCAGGCGTGGCTCGCTCTGGGGCCGAAAGTGCGTGTGCGGAAGGGCCGTGCCTAGGAGGCCACTTTCGGCCCGACGGCCCCCTTTGACGCCAGAAATGGCCGCCTCCGCACAAACGTTTTTTGTTCAGGAGAAGAAATGTCCATCCGAGAATCAAATTCACCGAAATTCAACAGACTTTCGCCTTGCCTATTTACATAAGGTGCAATACACCGATCCTCTTGATCACTAGACTCCCAGATGATTGATACTTCCAACTTTCAGACCTCATGTGTTGCTCTCGCGCAATCATATAGGAATATGGTTGTTGATCTTTTCGTTTATCTCCACCGGCATCTGCAGTACACTGCATTCTCGCCAATTAGGCACCTTATAGTGATTTCAACTCCCGGCGAACTGGACCAGCTTACCGTTTCCCCGTCTTTGTGGCCCAACATCCGCAAAATAACGCCGCAGGATAGCATATTACCTTGGCCGATCAACAGTCAACCCCAGGATTCAGTGTCCATATAATCGATGTAGCCAAGCTCAATGGTTTCGAGGGGGCAGGTTGCCAATCATACCGTGGACAGTACCCCACTCCAGAATGCTAGAATACTTCTATGTAAACCTCTTCACAGCTTTGCAGAAGGGTCCTTGTTGTATACTCACCAAGGGTCGGCCCGACGATTCGACATCGGCATGGGTTCCGATCGCTGCCGCATTGGATACAGATAGGAATCCACGGGATGCCAGGAATGCGCAGACCTGGGACCATGGTGATAAGCGCAGTCGCTGTTAAAAACAATGCTCTGACACCTTGTATATGTTGAGGATAATTGGCCTTTCTTTGCCGTGATAGTTCGTTGTTGAGATATCCCGAAATCTGATGAGAGTAGATGATATCACAGGCCGATGACGTCGATACACTTCTATGTTGTGCAGGCGAAGGTTCATGTGTTTGGTGCAAAGCTTAGTGAATAACATGAACAGCAAGCTAATTACCTAGGATAAGATTTGTATCTGGAGGTAATCATAAGCTTTTCGATCTTTGAGCATGGAAGGAATCGCTAGGATGGAATCAAAGACCACACACGAACCCTCCACTAGAATGCTTGGTACACACACCCACGGAGTACTACATAGAGAGAACAGATTAGATACCTACAGCAGGACTGAGTTATATATGTACTATGCCTTGTTCCGCTTTGCGTTCGGCTTTTCTGGCTCCTCTTTTCGAATCCTCTCTCTAACCTCCATTAGAGCTTTCCCCAGCAAATTCAACCCCCATCGATGTCTCATTGCACCGGCATTCCTTGCACCAAATCCCACGCCCCAAATTCTATCTCGAGGACTAGCTTCGACAAGTTCCCGATCACCTGTTGCCAGTAATCTCGTCTTTAGATCTTCATTTTGTGTGAATTTCAGATAATTCCCCTCCACCACGATTCCCAACCGCTCCTTTTGCCAAATGCCCTCATCAAAATTGGGGATTCTGCGGCCCAGTGTCCTCAGCTCGCTGGGATGAGGGGGAGGTTTGCCAGCAGAGAGGATTTGTTCGGTGACACTGTCATCCGGGGCGAAGAGCAGGCCTTTGCGATGCATCATATATCTGGAAAAGATATCAGTCGCTGAGGTAGCCAGGGGTAATGTTGGGAGACCAGATGGTCCTCACTGTTCACAATTCAAATATACAAGTTCGACTTTGTCACCGCTGTCCTTTGGGGAAACGGTGAATTCGGATTCATACCACTGGCCAAGAAAGCCGTTTGTTTGCTCGGGCTTCCAGAAATAAACAGGGCCATCATCTGCGGATGATTCGACCTCCTCTTCGGCCGTCGGTTTGAGTTGCCGTTTGGCTGGCATCGCTTTGTTCTAAGCAATCCGAACAAAAATGAAAAGGAGCAACGTAAGAGAGCAAGTTTTTCAACGGTCCTCAGCTAAACCTGCTTAATTATATGCTTGGGATTTAACAGTCTACTGTTGACGTGCTTGGATGTGTGAGTCACACGCTGCCTCTTCCCTTTTGATTTTACTTGTTGATACGGCGAGGCTGTGAGATGCTTTGTGGCTGAAGTCCAGAATGTCGTATAACTAAAAGTTATCGTGAAAGGGATGTTTTAAACAGCTCGAGCACAAACGCATGTGCTCGATGACCTTGAAACCCCTTCGTCGTCTTCTCCAGGCCTTGTATGTTGTTAGGATAATGTTTAGGCAGCAATATGCCAAGCAGTTTAGCCTGGAAGCAGATTTGGGCGGAGGGAGCATCATAGGCAGTTGTGTATCAAACAACCTTCATTCTAATTTCACCAGCACTCATGCTTGAAATGTCTCCCCAAATATATGCAGCCTTACTGTCATTTTCGTTGACTTCGAGTCCACCAGTTTCAATCTTTTTACATGGGTTCTTATGATAGTTACATACATGAAATCACGAGAATATGGATAACCCTTTTATGAAGTAAGCCAATCCCTGACCGAGTTCGTTCTTGCTAATCAATTCCATGATCAGAGTCCAAGGTGAAACAACAGACCACACGGCGGTGCCAATCCCTATGCCTTAATCCCGCGCGACATTCTCGTACTCTAGAGATTTTGAAGCTGAAACTCCTATCAGCGTAGGAACCTGTGCAGCCGCACTTTGCCAAAGAGTCCCATTATGCCGATCTCGATACTAAAGCCCCGGGTCAATATGTCAAGGGCGCTGCATCACAATGCTCAAGTTTCAACGAGGAGTAAGGGAGCGCATATCATTGACAAACCTACATGGCTCCCCGGTCAATTGACTTGATTCCTAATATGCTCAACGCAATTCATTAATGTCGATGCAAGCCTAACTTCCAGAAGATTAAAAATATGGCGATCTCGGCACAACAGGATCAATACAACCACTCTTTGCATGGTTCCTCTGTACACGGTACCATAAATATTTCCGAACTGCAACAAACACATCCCGTCAAGGGAGATCAAGTCGGCATCGCAGGGGTGCACGGCAAATGGGAAACGAAAAACCTTCTCGGACCTGAAAGAAGTAGAAAAAACCCGAATGCAATGAACCACGGTTTCCACTGCCTGGACAATGATAAAAAAGAACCAAAAAAAATACATACAACAGCCGGGATTCGCTGGTGGTCACCCACCCAACTACTAGCCGGCCGGCAAGTGGCTTAAGTACGGCTGAGCGGACGGGAAGCCCTGTTGTCCACTTCCTGTGGTCGTATGTGCTGACATTATAAGAGATTCCATCAAAAGGGCTGACAGTCACTTAAGAAACAAGTCATGTCTTGCTACAAATTATTTCAAAAACGACGGCTTTTGGCATCCAATTATAATTATACACGGGACTACTTCCAAGTAATCTTGGAAGGCAGAAAATCTGTTGTGGTTGCCACCAGAGTAGTTAACTACCGACCGCAGTGTTAGTACGGAATGCAATCCGCCATTTAAGTTTATACATACTGTAACAGCTAACTACGTCTAACATTTCAGTCTCAAAGGCTTTACAAGAAAGTCCCAATTACGAGAGGTACGTTGAACTGTATGCTGATTCCTGTATTTATATTGACAAGGCCTGTAATCGGATATAAGCCGTTATGCACTTGGTCTGCCAGGTGGCATGATAGCGCAGCAGTATGAGGTCAAAGCAATCCGGATGCACTCACCGTTGGCTCCATCTTTCAATGATTGGCTAACGAGCATAAGCCCAGCGACATCAGCAGAATAATCCGGCTGTTTGCTTCCCCATGATATTGATGGCCAACTAATTAATTGGCTCCTATCGCAAGAACTAGCATTAGTGGTTACAAGACACGCAGATATTGCAGCCACGGACCAGCGCTTTCGAAGAAAGTGGTTCTGGCGATACATGATATGGTCGCGGGGGTTGAAAATGTTGCAGCAGTACAGCACAAGCAGCATCGATAAGGATGTGAGGTGCCATATACGGTTATGATAGCCAGCGAAGCTTGGCCTATGAGTTGACTGTTTGTGCTGCTAATTAGGAGCAAGACTCGCCCATCCCGGCTCACCAATTACCTCTACAGGCCAGCTAGAAAGCCTAGGTTTCATCCCGGTAGTCGCTACTTGCACCCCGGAGCCCTCCGAGATATAAAGAGGGTGCTGCTGCCTTCGCATTGATCCGCTGTACAGCAAGCTATCAAACTTCTATCACAAGATATTTTCCCCCTCGATCTTGAGAGTATACACTTCAAAATGTGCAAGAGACATTTCGATAAGCAGAAAGGTGCTTGCCTTCACTACCGTGTCACAGACGGTCCTGGGAAATTGATGCCTGCCGATGGGTGCGATAAATCTGGCACTCCTTGTGGCATAGAGAAGGGCACTATATATGACTTTGCCAGTGGTACTAGTCGAGTGCCTTGCGATGATTGCAAAGCAGGCGAGAATTGGCTGCAGGACAACAACAGCAAGTGGTATGATAAGAGAAAAGGCAAGCCTACTGCCCTGGCACCCGACTTCACGTACCCCTGTAAGTTCCCTTTGAATGCCGTTTAAGCTTGCTTTCGAGCTGATCAATTCCCAGAGCATGCACGAGTCCCACGGTATTCGCATAGTAACGACAGGCAGTGACACAATGGCATCGCGAGGGAAGGTTGGAGGGGAAGGAACGGTGAACACTCTGTCTTCATTGCTTCAAAGGAATTTCATTGTGGATTGTTTCTATGTGCAAACTGAAGTGTCCCTTTCAATTGCTTATGGATCGTTGCTGTTTCCTTCAATTTGATGCCTGGCAGTAAGGTTATTTTAGACAAGCAGGTGCCCTAAATCTGTGCCAACTTTCAGCTCCACTTATGGGCGCCCTATTGTTCCATAATTTTTGACATCGTGGGGTTGGGTGGATAGAGTAATGACAGTCTCATGTGTAACTTGCACAGGACAAAATGTAAGAGAATGTATGATAGTAAAAAGTGTTGGAGCAAGTAGTAAACCACTACACCAAAAAGGCTGCACAGCCTCTATCCTCAGAGAGAATAGTGGCCATAGGCATCTCATGCCTCAACACTCCCACTCTAGTTGGATGAACAGAAGAGAAACCAACTAGATCTCTCAGACACTAGTTCTCAACTCAAATGCTCTCTGATGCACTCTGTCATTTAGAGCTTGACTTTCACTGCTTTGTGAAAGACTTGAAAAGATCTCAACTATCTCACATTCTCTATTAGTCAGAAATCTGAAAATAAATCAAATGAAATGATCACTCTGGGATTTGAACTCACACAGTGTAAGATGCAAGAAACTCATAATCTGTTGTAGCAAGTAGTAAATCACTACACCAAAAAGACTGCACAGCCTCTATTCTCAGAGGAATAGTGGCCATAGGCATCTCATGCCTCAACAAAAAGAAGGACAGAAGGATTTTCCAAGACCACCAAGTTACACTAGTCTAGCCTGAAAAGGCCAAGTGTCACCCTTTTCGGCAGCCCCCATGCGTGACAACTTCCCTAAGCTCAGCGCTTGAGTTCACGAAACACCCTTGTGTATGCTCTTGCTATTTATCCACATCACACGTTTGCCCTTGCTATGGTACGATTATTCTTTGATACTCTTGAGAAGAATGTTTGTGTGGGCACTGGAAGCTCATGCGTTGTCTACCATGTCAATCCCAACATTGTGGTGAAAACTGTTCGACACACCACAGTAGAGGAAAAGCATCCCTTCCTCCGAGAGATCACATTCTATAAATCCCTTAATGAACGCAAAGATCGGTGCGCGGATATTATCGAATGTTTTCTTGCACTCCCAGACCATCTTTTCCTGTCTTATTGCGATCTTAACCAATTGGGTCGTCGGTTGACTGAACGCCAGACTTGTGAGACTCACCCTGACGGCTCGCCCGGGCGTGTTATCAGTGTGAAAGAGTTTGACGATCCCTCTCTTGTTGCTCGATGGATACAGCAAGTTGTCTCTGCCCTAGAATACATTGAGAGGATGGGGTTTGCCCACAACGACGTTCATCCACGAAATTGTCTGCTTGACAAGAACCTCAATTTGAAGCTAGCTGATTTCGACTACACGACCGCTGTTGGACAATGGCTTACAAGTTCTTATGCTCCTTGGGCTAGAATGCTGCCTGATGGACCGTTGAAAGGCACTTATGGGCTTTGTGGTGCCAGGACCGAGCAATTTGCTGTTGGGACGCTTCTCTACAATATTGTATACGGCCATCAACCATATGACGATATTGATCTAAAAAATCAAGATCCTGAGGAACTGGAGCGCCGTTTCCAAGATATGGAGTTCCCCAAACTCGGTCGACATGAAGTCTTTGATGGTCTTATATCAGCTTGTTGGTATAATGTCTATCCTACGATGGCTCTACTTGCATACGATTTTAAAAGGAAAACAAAGGCTTTGGCATCGGAACCAGAATATCTTCTTATCGACTCTGCAAGGGAGAAAGAAACTTGCGAAACGCTCATTCAGAGAGGCTTGCTTGGTCCCGACTTGGCTCGCCAGATTCAACGACCGCTCTGGCAAATACATCTGCGTAGAGTTGTGGGCAGATGTATATTTCTTTGGTGTGGCTTGACCAATTTACCTCGAAGATACTGGATCAAGCCTTGGCTGCTTTTCTGGTAGATATAGCAAACATGTGCTGAGCATTGAAGTGTGTGAGTTATTCCTGATCTGCCCGAAGAATTGTTAAATGCAAATTTGCTATTTAAAGGAATCAGGCTAACATTAAAAGGTACGAAGTAATCACAAGTCCCTACTCCGCCTTGCCCACAGCTATTATTTGGACTACGTTTCTAGAGCGGTGGATGCTCGAGTCGCTCTTGTATTCCATTAGACCTTTCAAGATGCATAACGCCGAGCTATCGGAGACCACCAGGCTCACAGACTTATCATATTCAGAAGCTCGATGCGGTCACAAGCCTGTCTTTACTTCTGCTCTACTTTTCTTCGTTTCGGTTTCTTTTAAGTAAGGCCTACAAGCTGAGCAATGAATCCTTAATCGTAGGATTCTTCAACAGAAACATGAGATACCTTTAATCATATGATACAGAAAGTTGACATTAAAATGTTTTGATAGTGCTGAAACAATCAACAAAAATAGAATCAACATGGCTTCTTTCTGATATTTATTACTTGTTGACTCTCTACTTTTATTGTTAACACCCTGGTCATCTGCTTCTCATCCTGCTCACCCCTCTACTCACCCATTCCTAACTCATAAAAGCAGTGGGGCTTCAGAGCCAGTATGAATATTGGCCGCGCAGATCTAAGTGGCTTAAGTATGGCTGAGCGGACGGGAAGCCCTGTTTTCCACTTCCTGTGGTCGTATGTGCTATGAACTGTTTATTCAAGTATTTTGTGGACATATTGCGTCTAAAAAGAGCGGGCGGGCTGGTTATGGTTTTGGTGTTGTGATTTTGGCCTTCGGCTTCTCCGTTTGAACTGCACAGCCCAAATGGTTCATACTCCCAGGGTCATTTTAATGGAGTAGTCAACTAGGTGGTAAATAGCATGCCACCTTGATAAGCCTGGAGCTGATATCCTATTGCGGATTTCATCAGCTGTGATAGATGGAAAATCAAACCCGGGTTTCACGGGCACATTCGAAAGAAGGGGCATATAACACCGACCAAGCGCTGTTACAACCACATGCCGCCTAGGATAGACCAGAAGGTATTCCCAATGCATATGTTGGTATCTATGATTTCCCTTTGATCGGTCCAAACTATGGCAAGACCGCAGGTAAGTACATCCACAGTAAGCCAGCCTGCACGACAACAGGGCGGGATGATCTCCCACGGCAAGATAACCCAGTGACCTCAACCTGGTTCCAAGGCAAACCGAGTGGAGATCGAATCCCGCCTCTCTATCCTGGTTGAAAATCAAAACTAGTATTGTAACTAGACGCGGGGTAATTCCTTTCATGAGGTCAGGAAAGATTTTTTTTTCATCGAGAAAAAAAATTTGTCCGAGTTGCCACCACTTTGACAACCTTCCACTTCGAGAAATGAATACTTGCGCCTGCATGCACCTACAGAGGCAAAAAAAAAAAAAAAAAAATTGGATTTGGAACGCCAACAACGGAGAACAAAATCGAGACTGAGCCTCCCGCCGCATTGGTCGGAAAGGTGGGGGTCCAAATCTTGGTGGGGTCAGCCTTCCGAATGAGAGAGGAAACAAGATCGCAAGGCTTCCTCTGTTTTATTCCAAAATATCGGCGCAACAAGATCCACGTTGACAACTTCATGAAACAGACACGTCTTGACTTCTCGTGGGCGGTAACGTGGGGACCTCTCCGATGAAAGCGGTCTGTGGGATAGTGGTGCATTCTGTACCTGCATCGTGACAATGTGCCACATGTCAGGGCTCCTATGGCTTGTTGCGAGTTGGGTTTCCGGTGTCACAAGTAAGAAGGCCTATGGGCGGGGTAATTGACGGGTCCTTGAGAAGTGCGAACATGAATCATGTCGATATGGCGACCATCGGAAATCTTTATATGCAGCCCCCTCCGTCATGAGGCTCAAGTTTGCGGGCGGGCGATCTGGCGAGATACGTAGTAAATTACTGGTTTCTTGTTGCGTAATTTTGTATTGTAAAACCAAACTGCTGCCAAATTCGGAAGAATGTTTCCCGCCAAGCGCCGTGTTTCTATGCAAGCACGGGCTTTAATTGGTGTTCCTGAATTGTTCGGGAAATATAAACTCGGATACTCGCCAGGAACAACCTTCTCAGCAAATGGCAAAAACAGTTGTTTTTGGTGAAATCAACACAGATATTTTTAGTGTGGAAGGGCATGTATTCAACGTGCAATCTTCCAGCAAAAAGGTCTTGGTGTGGTAAATAACTCAGTATAGATTATATTTTCGCATATTCCGCGCAAAACCGTGAGGCGGTGTCAAAAAGAAACTGAAAAAATTACACGCTGTTCGTTGTTTTCCTGGGCTCCCAACTTGATGATGCGTCCACGTCGACCACCGTTCTGGGCGAGAACCCACTCCCACCTCACAAAAGCCAGTCCCGTTGACACAGATTATGTAACCCGAGTCTAGAAGAGTGCAAAACAAACAGGGCATCTGTGGGCCGTGGCCTGTGGTTTGTTTCCTCTGTGCCTCATGGCGGGCCTCCCCTGACCAAACGACAACTGCGCTAGCACACGCTAATGCAACATCACCTCTAGCGGACTCCACCCGTGCACCCCTGGTGCCTTACCGCTTTGGGGCACTCCACCGCTCGCTGCCCGCTCTCATTGGCCCGCCGCCCTCCCCCCCCCTTTTGTAGAATGGGCAATTTGGCCCGCCCTCTGCTCTGGGCGCTCTTTTTCTTTCCCCCCCTGGCCGACCAGGGATCGGCAGCCCAATCCTTTGCCCCCCAAGCCTGGTCTTCTAATCTCCCAACTTTTTCCCTTGCACGGCCCTCGTTTCTTTCACTTCCCTCTCTCTCCTTTCCCTCTTAATCCCTCGCATTCCCGTCGCTCACTCAGCGTCTCTCTTCCCAACCCTTTTTCGTTGCCCTTCCTCCACCTTCTTTTGTCTCGTCTCAAGTCTTTCCGTCCGACCTGGAGGATCATCGCGTCTTCCACCCACATTCCTTTGGAAAGACTCAGCCATTTCGGAGATTCTCACTCCTGAATCCAGTTGGTCCACCCATCTCGCGATCGACGCATTGTACAGCATCATTCGTCAGGATCAAAAAGTACGGCTGCTCCTCGCTGCGTAAGTTGTATCTGCTTCCTTTTCGGACTCAATTGAATCTCGTCGTTGTCACCCGTATCTTTCTGGTGATTGTCGCTTGGGAATGGTCATGGCTGCTGCTGCTGGATCGTCCATGTGACAACCACGCTGTTTAAACACTCTCAAAGAGATATGACTTTGGGCTCCAAGGCACTAACAATGCCTTCAATCCTGCAGTTATCGCGTGGAAATAGCGTCGCCCCTTGAGATCTTAGACAGATCTCGATCCTGTCCTTAACGACTACCGCGCGACTTGACGTCGACCCCCTTTTCGCTGCTTTGTCCATACTTTGACCAGAAAACCAAGCACAATATCTGCACAATGAAGTTTTCCCCCGCAATTTTGACGCTGGCTGCTGCCGGCTCCGTTGCGGCCAGCCACCATCAACATCGCCATGCGCATGGCCATGTGAAGCGTAGCCCCGTGGCCACCGAGGTCGTGACAGTGCCAGGCCCAACTGTCGTTGCATACGAACTTGATGGCAAGATTATTAGCCAGGAGGAAGCTTGCAAAGGCATTCTTTCTGGCTCTCTCATTTGGGCTGACGGAGAGCATTATCCTGAAGCTTGCAAACCCCCTCCATCAACCCCAGTTGCAAAGCCTAAAGCTGGCCAAGAGTTTTACAAGGTTGAAGAACCGACCACAACGACTCAAGCCTTGCAGACTCCAACCTTACCCCCTCCTCCTCCAAAGGTCGACCCGAAACCAGATGTCCCGAAACCAAATGTCCCGAAGCCTGATGTCTCGAAGCCTGCTGGCGGCAACGGCCTCGACAGGGACTTCCCTGATGGGGAGGTTGACTGCTCTGATTTCCCATCGGCTTATGGGCCAATTTCGCTTGACTGGCTCGGCCACGGCGGTTGGAGCGGTATCCAACTCCCCACCTATGGCGGCGGCCTTATCAGCGACATCCGTACTGCTATCAAGGGTGAAGGCTGCACCGACGGCTCCATGTGCTCTTATGCTTGCCCTCCAGGATACCAGAAGTCCCAGTGGCCATCCACGCAAGGCGCTACTGGCCAATCCGTTGGTGGTCTCCAGTGTAAGGGAGGCAAGCTCTACCTCACAAACTCTGGCCTCTCAAACAAGCTCTGTGTCAAGGGCGCCGGTGGAGTCAATGTTAAGAACACGATGGGAGAAGTTGTCTCTGTTTGCAGAACTGATTATCCTGGTATGTGTTTCCCATAGTGGCCTAGGCTATCGTGCTTAACTCTCGCTCACAAAATCTAGGCACCGAATCTGAAACAATTCCTCTCCTTGCTTCACCCGGTTCGACCGAACCTCTTACTTGCCCTGATGCTGGCACTTATTATAAGTGGAAGAACATGGCTACCTCTGCCCAATACTACGTCAATCCCAAGGGTGTTGGCATCGAGGATGCTTGCCAGTGGGGTGACGGTAGCAAGCCAATTGGCAACTTTGCCCCAGTCAACCTTGGTGTCGGAAAGAAGGACGGTGCCACCTGGATCTCCATCTTCCAGAACAAACCCACCACTAACGAAAAGCTTGACTTCAAGATTGAAATCAAGGGTGACAATCTTTCTGGATCTTGCCGATATGAGAATGGTGCTTACTACTCTGACATCGGCAGCAACTCTGATGGATGCACGGTATGTACTAGGAACCCTAACATTCTGTTAGCAAGGAATATTCTAATTTGTTATCTTTTTGTCATGGCAGGTTCAAGTGATGTCTGGTGAAGCCACCTACGTTTTCTCGTAAAGCGATACATTTTAAGATGTAAAGAGGAATATACAATCGCATGCTCTTCGCATCTTCTTTCTGGTCTTGACATGTGTGGTGGCGTGCTCAATTCATTCATGTATTAAATATCCTTGTGACGATTTCACATCCCAGGAGTCTTTTTATGGTATTCTTTTTCTTAAACCCTTCATGTATCGCTTCTTTAAAGGTTGTGAAACTCCCACCACTTTAACTGGTTATAGTATATTTAGTAGTGCTTCTTCATATCCTTAAGTTCGCAATGCTTGGAATAACCTTGTGCTTCAACAGACATCAGTATTAAGCGTGAGACTCGGCATTCGGGATGTGGCCTGTTCGATATGTCAAGCCTTGCACACATTGTGCCCTTTCGAACCACACTAATTCTACCAGGTCATGGAGAAGTTCGTCTCTTGAGAAAACAAAACCTCCTTCATACATGTTCCCACTTGATCGCATCATATCGTTTGGCCTTCCGCTAGCCAACTGGTCAAGCAAATAGCAATCGTTACGTTTGTGTTTGTCTTTGGCTCCAATATTTCGATCGAACACGGCAGCAGCTTCTTCATGTGGTTCAGAGACCATCTTGAGGTTAAAACCAGTAATTTGCAAAGAAGGATGGTAATCGATTCTGCCTGGGGAGCCGTAGTGGCTGTTCACCTCGTCCCGAGCAATATCCGTGATAAACAACAAATGAACGTCCTATTCCTTGCTTACGGCCACTTCCAAGGATGGGAACGGAAAAGCTTCGTGGGTCATGATTCCGCCCGCGGTTGACCTCAGGGTGCTCCAGGAATTCGGAAATTGCCTGCATTGTCGTCCCTGTGCCTAACTAGCTGGGGAAAGGGCAAGTGGATGTTCCTGATCCTTGTCTCATGCTTGCCTTTGAAGAAAAACCCGAATAATTTGAGGATGCTTTTCAAGCATTGGAGCATTCGGATGATAATTCACGATGAGGTGCTATTCTCTCATCCGGAAACAATGATATTGTGTGAGACTTCATGACACTTATCTGCCGTTTCTTCCATGGTAAACCATGGCTACTTTCCAAGGTACTGTATGTCTCGCTTTGTGGCGACAGCGCACGAAATCCCGAGTCACACTTGCTTGGTAGATATCATTTTCAAGGAACGATGATGGTTCGAGAGCAAACTTCGGCCAGGAGGTGACGACGACGCGGCCATGTTCCTTGAGCGCTGGCGCTTCCTGCGGGAAGTAGAAAGGTTGTCTGTCTCTCCCATACCAGAAAAAAAGAATACAAAAAGGTAATTAATGATATGCGCCCTCACAGAGGCTCGAACTCTGGACCCTGAGGTTAAAAGCCTCATGCTCTACCGACTGAGCTACAAGGGCGGACATGTGATGCGGATCGCAGATTTGGTTATACAAACCTGGCTCTTGGCAAGGGTCTAGTTTAGTTGCTGCCAAGGTTCGTATCACGAATTCACCATCATCACACAAATCTGTTGGGTTTCGGGAGTCAGTGAACCACAAGAGGAGCCCAACAGCAGCGTGTCGGACTCTTAAAATCTTATGACAAGGAGGCGCGATAACCTGAAAGATATGATAAAATCTCATTGAAATGCTCTTTTGTACTTTTTATCTTTTGGCAATTTAGATGTCCTCAAGAGTCGAGATCTTCAGATACTACTCGATTAAACAATCATCCGAACAGGTTACAATTTACAAGGACAGTTACAGTTTACTTGTGAAACTAATAAACTATCAATTGGTCCAACTGAACTTGAAATTTTTGATGCCAGTATGACACTTGAGTCAAACTGTCGAAGTCAGAATTCTACCTAAGCTTGCGAACGAGTCTGAGTCCGAGTCAAGTTTGGGCCTTTTACATTTTGATTCAACTCGGCTCGGACTCGATTTGGACTCGACTTGGACTCGACTCGACTTGGATCCAACTTGATATTGTTGGCATCGAACTCATAGGGCAACTTCGCGAGCACGGATCGAATTCAAGACAGATCCTGTCCCAGGACCAGATCTACTATTAACTCCAGCATCCTAATAGATTCAATCCGGCCTCATCAAATCATGTCCGGGTCAAGTCCCGAGTCCAACCCGGACCCAGACTCGTTCGCCCTGGAGGTTGTCAACGTTGCCAAAATACACATGGGTGGTGACATAGTTGATATTGAAGGCTTGTCGCCCGAATTTTCAAGGCAAAAAACCAAAGAATTCGCACCTGCAGTCCTGAGGAGAGTTGAACTGTTTGAAACCAAGGCAAGAAGCTCCCTATAAAAAAAATGAATGCATGTATGTAGAATCTATTTTAGGAGTCTATTAGATCAATATGCCAAAAAATCAACCCAAAAGAAGAAAAGAAGCCCGAAATCCTGAGATGCATAGGCTCCGAAACATGCAAACCGAAAATGAGGAATATATCTGAGAGAATATATCTCAAAATCCGTCGTTAGGTATGCCCAGTCGCTTTTCCTCGGCAAACCTCTCATTAGTGATCTTCCACCACCACTCGTGCGTCTCCTCCGCTTTTTCGTTCATCTTTGGGGCCCTCTCATCACCTTCTGGATTATTACGCCATTTCTCCTCCCATGGCTTGGGACCCAGGATATAGTGGATGTTCTTGACTTCTTCATCTCTCCAAATCGCATCATGGACGCCCTTCCAGCGCAGAGTTTTGAGGGCATTATATATATAAGGAATGGCGACCCAACGCCCCGGAAACAAGTCCGCTAAGAGTGACTGGTCTGCGAAATCATAGTTCAAGGTTGCGCTTGGGTTTTGCAGGCATTCAAGGATGCGGTTGTACACCCCCGTTGAGGGATTGACAACTTGAAGGCCGCCATTCGGGATCGCAAGACCGGTAGCTGGTGACGCCCCTTCCGCCTGAGCTTTGTTCGGATCGCCATGCTGACTTGTGAAGGCGCAGTTTGACGGCGACCTAAGAGCGATTATCAGCCAAGCGGGAAATATGCACCAATGCAAGTGCGAGTTGAATCTCTGACGGCGAGACTAAACATACCAATCCGCGGGATAATGTGGCTTGTTCAGGGGATTGCAGACGCACGCATGACTTGCGGCGAACACCCGGGGTCCGGTACCACCCAGCGCGGGATCATCCAGCTCCAAATCCATTAATTCGTCCATGTTGCGAAGGACCAGCATGTCGCTATCGAGCTGGACCACACGACTGTAGTTCACAAGTGAAAAGGGGGCCAACTTGCTCCAGCAATCATAAAAGCGGGTATCATTGCTATAATCCTTGTGGACCGATGGGAGCAGGTAGGGGATATGGCGTTTAGGGATGCGCCGTGCATCCAGGGCCGCATGGCCTTCGGGTGGGAACGAATCGGTATAGAGGGCAATCAAAGGATACTTTGACCCGACTCGCTTCAAGGAATAATCTAATGTGAGGAGACCAGGGAGATAGTCCGTGTTGGTGATCAAGGTCGTCCACACTAAATACACATTAGACAAAGAGTCATTCAATTCTTGGATATCAATGTATAACTACCGACCTTTCCTATGGCCCGATTTTTCCTCGGTTATGGCCTTCATTTGGAATCTACGCTGTCGTTCAGGTTGCTCTTCCTATATCCAAGAACCGATTCCGCCCCAGACTCTATACAAGACGAAAAACAAGACGTAAACTTGGCTCGGCTTGTGGTGATTTCTAGACGAACATAATAGGAGGATATCCAATCCCGGGTTGCAATTTAGGGTATCTCGGCAATCTCTTAGCTCCCGTAGTTATATGGCGCTTGAAATTGTTCCGATTTTCTTTTTTTTCGCACAAAGAGGGGCAATCGGGAGTGGGCTGGAGCAAACTAGTTACTTTGTTGGGTCAAGCCGGAAGATAGCCCACACAGCAAGCAAAAAGGAGTACATTCGCCGAAGACATAGTCAGGGACGTCTTACCGGGAGAGAAAGGAGGGAGAAAAAAAGGATAAAAGGATAAAGAGGAACTAAAAAAAGCTCCGGAAGGGCGACGAGTCGGGCACAAAAAGAGAACCTTAATCGCTGGCCCTAACTACCTAACTAACATTAGGTTCCGGGTTATCAGATTGATACCCTCGATCGCGGGAAATTCCGCGGGGCTGACGCGCTATTCCCCTTCAAGACTAGCGTATACTTGTACGTGCCCGGTGGCTTACTTAATCGATCGCTTAGATAATATATCGCTTGGCGGTTCTCCGGCGCGTCATTCCCCGCCTGTTTTGGAGACGCGCGCGACGGTTTTTGAGGAGTAAAAAATGCACGAGAAAGGGTTGATTTCGAGACCGGAGGGTCCCAATTTTTGCCGGAAAATTCAGTCAGGTCATGGCGCCCTAGTGGAAGCGAAGTCACGCTTTCTCTTTATTCCCATGAACGTTTCGTTTTTTCAGCGCGAATCTGTGGTCATCTCAACCAGCCACCAAACGCGTTGCTCCACCAAAAGCGTGCAGCGGTAAGGACAGGCATGTTCCCGCTTCTCATACCAATCCTGACCGTAACTTCTTTCGCACGACCTCCTTCTCTTCCCTTCTCTCCTCCCTCGCTCGACCCCTGAGAACGACATGCCTGTTGCATTGCTCAGCTTTTCTAATTATTTGATCTTTTTCTCTGCTTGGTATTCACACCTTTAGCCCCAAAGTATCTATTCTCTCCATTTTGGCTTATTGTCTCTCACGTCTCGCGTCTGTGTTCCCTTTCTCTCTCTCTCCCTTTTTTTTTTTTTTTTTTTCCTTCTCTGCATTCCGTTCTCGGTGATTCTTTGAGCCTTTGACTTCTTAAACATTGTCTCAAAGGGCTCCTGTCAGCATCGCGGTTCCCGCTTCGTCACCATGGAGTCCTCGCCTCCTCGACTGAACGCCGAACTCCTGTCCGTCGCTGGCGTGAAGCGGTCCGCGTCTTTGCTGCCTCCCTTCGAGCCATCCTCTCCAGCCCTTCCTCGACCCCTAAAACGTTTAGCACGCGAAGATGACGATGGCGTCTCGACATATCCAACTCCAATGCCTACATCTTCAACTGCCATACTGACATCATCTCCTCCGCGTGCACGACGCGGACTGAAGCGTACACACTCAATGGCATCCGAAAGAGCGCCGTTATCGACAGTCCCGTGCGTGATGCTGAGTGAAAATGGAGAGACCATTACCATGGGACGGTCTAGTCTATCTTGCAACTATCAGCTATCTGCCAACCGTCTGGTATCAAGAGTCCATGTGAGGGCCACGTATAAGGCTGCCGAACATCCATTTGGTCGAGATATGATAGAGATCCTTTGCACAGGATGGAATGGGATTAAACTGCATTGCCAAGGGAAAACATACGAACTGGCCAAAGGCAAAACCTTTACGTCTGATATCAGAGATGCAGACGTCATGATTGACGTGCAAGATTCACGCGTATTGCTTCAGTGGCCGCGTCAGACGAGGAAAGGCCCGGCTTCCCTGCATTCCGATCAAACATGGGAGGAAAGCTCGCCTACAAAAAATCCCCGCACCCGTTCGCCCTGTTCTGCAACCGCTAGTCCTCTTAAAAATCGACAACGGCTAGCTTCCCCTATTTCTCCGTCGCCTGCCGTTCAAGCATTAGGAGCTTCGATGGCACCATTGACTCCTTCCCGCTCCTTACCTAGCAAAGTCATTGTCTACGAGGATGAGCCCTCGCCGATCGGTCGACGAAACTCAACAGACAATTCCATGTCCCAACAAACACA
Organism: Amauroascus niger; assembly: GCA_001430945.1. Classification (NCBI taxonomy): domain Eukaryota; kingdom Fungi; phylum Ascomycota; class Eurotiomycetes; order Onygenales; family Onygenaceae; genus Amauroascus; species Amauroascus niger. The sequence goes on from LJPK01000192.1 coordinate 74,668, forward strand.
GTTAGCTTCCCAACCGCTCGGCCATAGCCAACAAAACTCTCTTACCAGCTCTCTGAGCAAATCTGATGACCTTTCTGAACACGATGAGGAGAACGACCCTATCATTTTCTCCTTTGGTCCCTTTGGGGCGAATCTTCTCCCTAGAATGGCCTCGTTCCATGCTGGCGAATCGCCGATCCAACCCGCTGACGAGGAACCTAAAGGTCTAGGCGGGGTGCAGCCACAACTGTCACCTGAAAAAGATTCGCAGCATGAAGTTAAGGAAGCAATTCAGAACCACATCATCAACCAATTGGCATATTCACGTTTATCGTCAACTCCATTCTCGACTATTGTCAAGAATCTCCCTTCCGATCTTCTCGCAAAGCTTGCATCGGAGCGATCCTGTGTGTCAACAGGCCAAATTATGACCATCATTGAAAATACCCAGTGTATTGGAAAGGTTAGTCGAGAAGGCAAGGACGCTGCTGGGAAGCCTTTGGAAAGCGAGCATTATTACATGCCGGATACGGATCAGGACGAAACAAGAAAAGAGGCAGTTGTGAATGGCCTTCGAAAGCCAGGTTTGAGAAACTGTCGGAAACAGCATAAGGTTCGGATTTTCACCTTTTTATGTCACAAGGTTTTCAGGGGAAATGGTTATGTTAACAAGATTATCTACTAGCAATATTTCTGGCGGCGACCAAAAACCCCCTAAGGCATTTAAGTGCCTTCCGGGCCAAAATCCTCAACATTCGGGCATTCGGGATTTCAGACACCCCTTCATGCGCGTCTTGAAGCATCAGCATAGCGTTCGTACGATGTGGTCCCCAGTTTTAGTCCTTGTAATCATTTCTCTTTCTGTTATTCTTCACCATATCCCCACCTTCTCGTCACAACAAAAGTCCGAACCCATTTGTATATCCGCTTAATTGTCCTATCCCTTTACCCGCTGAGAAAGCCCCTGCGAATACATCATTGACACCCCCATGAATTCCCAAGTCCTCCAGGCTATGTTTGCGCGGGAGGCCAACCCGCTTATGTTGTTGTATGATTAGAAGAAAATAAAAATTCATGTAGATATTTTGCCCGTATTTTGGCCCTACGTAGTTTTGCACTACATTGAGATACTCACGTCGTTCTCAACAGCAATTCTAGCAGGGAATTTGAGTTGAATCAAGTCAATGCTTAAGAGGACGTGATATGAGGAAGATTTCCAAGTAGTGAAACGGTTTGCTGTTTGCTGCAGCACCTGCAGGTTTTGATGTGAACATTTGACATTGCTGGAAATAAGTTGCCAAAAACAAGTAAGAACCAACATTGGTCGGATATTGCTTTTTATCGCTTCCATGTCCTGAAAAATGCACAATCACACCAACGTCACCAAAACGACCCGGGCTCATTCGAACTTCTTCTTGACATTATCATAGGCACTCACAGGGTAGTCGAGTACATTCTCTGTCCCATCCAACCCTGCCATACCTCCAAATTCAGAGACAGTGATGTTGATCAAACTTCTCTCATTGCTCACTGGATGATCTCCACTGAGTTCCCACCACATCGCCCCTCCCAATCCTCGGTTGCGTATGTACTCCGCCTTCAGTTTGCCCATGGAGGGGGTATCATAACTGACCATTTTCCGTGCGCTGGACGAGTAGCTCCACGACGCAAGGAGCTGGGTATCGTTCTTTTCCTCGCTGCCAGGCAGTGGGAGTGCTTTGTAATCAAACACGCCGTTCTCCCACGATCCTTCGCCCACACCTTGAAACGGGGATCCGGGCCCGTCGGTATGCTCGAACGCGCGTCCGTACAAGGGAAGGCCGAATATTATTTTCTTCGGCTGCACGCCGGCAGAGATGTATGCCGATACGGCGGCGTCGGCGTTAAACGGTGTACTGCGAACTGATGATTGAGATGGGAATACGTTGGCCATATGCCCTGCCACAGAGTCCCAGCTTCCTGAAAAGTCGTAGCACATGAGGTTCCAGAAATCAAGGTAGGCGTCCATTTCAGCGATGCGGAGCTTCGAATAATGCTCCGTGCCGCAGGGAGCTGCAATTGTGAGGGGAAAATGCTTTCCTTGCGCGTGTTGAGACGCATATTGGTCCAATGCGGCCCTGGTTTCCTGAAGCAGGGACACGTAGTTCTGGGCTTCGGTGTCGTTTTTGGGATATTCCCAGTCGATATCTATTCCATCAAAACCACAGTCCGCCAAGAGCTTGACAGCACTGCGGGCAAACGTCTGACGACCTTGTGGAGTGGCTGCAGCACTAAAGTTGGATGAATAGGTCCACCCACCAATCGAGAGGAGGATCTTAAGGTGGCGGTTCTTCTTTTTGAGGAGGAAAAGCTGCTTCACACAGCCGTAGGCATTGTTGCCCTGATCTTCCCAGGAATCTGATGGGTAATGCTTCTCCAAGTCTGCATAAGTATCCGTCAGGTGGCTATGAGAATGTTAATAAAGGGGGGTTTCCAATTGATAGGGCTCCCAACATACACTTCTCCGGTATCGGGGCGAAGATCAGCGAAGGAATCTGGAATTAGATGTTAGACCACAATAAAATCTCAGCATCAACTAGCACAGTGTTGCATACACAGAATATGGGTAATGTGGCCTGCAGGGATATTCTCAGGTTGGTAGTTTCGACCGTAGATACCCTACCCAGCTTATTATTAGATTTTCATATATAGCTTGTTAGTCATTGGACCATAAGAAGCGTACCCAATTGGTAAAATAAGCAACGGTTTTAAAACCATTTGGATTAGAGGGAGCTGGCGGCTTAGGACCCGGAGACGGAGCCGGAGCAGGAATGGTGGGAGGAGCTCCCGGCCCCGTAACAGGAGGATTCTCAGACGGAGCCTGAGGAAGATTGATGACTTGGCCAACTTGAATCATGTTTGGATCTGGGATCTGGGGGTTGGCCGCAATCAATGCGTCAAGAGCCACACGATGGTCGTTGGCGATTTTCCACATGGTATCGCCGGCGACGACGGTGTAGGTAGACATGGCTGAGCAAGGCAAATTGTTTGGTCTTTCTTGGGTATTTCAGTTGAGCGTGAAGGGCAGTGAAGGAGGAAGACCGCCTGCTGGGCGATGGGGTTTACAGCGATATTAATAGAGGGCGATTTGGGGGGAAAACATCAGAGAGGGACATTGCCCCGCCCTGGTGTAGGGCTGAGACGTGAGACGGCCCGAGCGAGGGTCCACCCTTCAGAACTGGCCTATCATTGGGCGCGGAATACAGCTCAGCCTCAGCCACAGGAGCCGAGGAGAAGCTCCAGCCACAATCAAGCAGCTCTTCCAATTCTCTTCTCTCTGATGTCCCTCTCTCTCTCACACACACACACACATCCATTTTATTCGTTGTCTTCTCTTATTCGGTGACGAGCTTGGCTGACCGGGTTGGACCGGCGCGCATCATTGCTGATTGGTTAGAGACCCTGGTGCAGGCCAGATCCAATTGGCGAACTTCTTTCCGGGCAAGTACGGTTGTGTGATTGATTGGCAGATGGAGTGAAAGTCGTGGTTGCTCTTCAAATCCTTGGGTTTCAGGGATTCCCAGCTTGAGAACGACAAGATGATGTTGAAATAAACTATGGCGCTAGCCTTCTTTAAACCGGGCAGTCAACATCCTTGCTTAGCTAAGCTCCACTGCCAACTTTCAGGTCATATCATACCCCGGAACTTGGAAAACTGGCGGAAATCGAATTTCTTTTTTTTTTTCCTTTTTCCCTTTAGTCCAATTGTTTTACCATGTCCTCTAGGCTGGTAACATTCACTCAAGCTTCTCCAGTTAAGATCCTCGCAGATTCGTGGCTCCCACAGCGTTCACCAACTATATCCTACTGGCCACCCACGTTACTCTCTACATACACAGTCCGCCCCAGGTTCCGACAGCTCAGCACCATGTCTTGCAATCGCCAGCCAGGAAATCACCGTGAGAAGCATACCCATGGCGTAGACGTAGATACTCGCATGCCAACTTGCCAAGGCGTCGAGATTGAGGAAATGTCCATTCCTCAATTGCAGCGGTGTTTGACAGATGGCAGATTCACGGCCCGCGACTTGGCTGCCTCGTACCTACAAAGGATTGAAAAGCTTAATCCGAGGCTACAGTACGTCCAGCTTCCGCCGCGCCGATGATACGTTGTCCCTCCCGTCCCCTGGTATATAGAAGATTGGATTGGAGGCTGATACTCATTTCTTCTCCTTCCTTCCCACTAGGGCCGTTGCTGAGGTGAATCCAGATGCCCTAGGGATTGCAGAAGCATTGGACCGTGAAAGAAAGGAGGGCAAAGTGCGCAGCATTCTTCATGGGATTCCTTTCCTGGTAAAGGATGTAGGTGATTGTACCTCCTTTCTCCATTTCAGAAAACGGGTATCTAGTCCGCGACTCACTTCTTCAAACTTTGAAATGTAGAATATGGGGACAAAGGATAAAATGCAGACAACCGCAGGCTCATCTGGTATGAGTTTCTACCCTTTTTCCTTTTTCAATGCGTCCTTGTACTCATACCCGTGACAATGACAGTGCTTCTTGGTACAAAAGTAGCCGAAGACGCACAAATTGTCTCCTTCCTGCGAGATGCTGGGGCCGTCCTGCTTGGTCACGCTAATATGTCGGAATGGGCTTCTATGCGGTCCTCATCCTAGTCCGTCTCGTCCTAAAATCTTAAGTCTCCTTCGATATCTTTGCTGACCTCCAACAAAAGCTCTGAAGGTTACTCGGCCAGAGGACAGTGTCGGAATCCCTATAACTTGGCCGAACACCCCGGCGGTTCTAGCAACGGCAGTGCCATCGCCGTGGCAGCCAATATGTGCGCATTTAGCCTAGGAACTGAGACGGATGGAAGCGTCAGTTACCTGCAACTCGGGAAGCTAGGTGTATTCCTATTCGCTGACCTTTGCAACGTAGATTATTTACCCTGCGGACCGACACGGAGTCGTCGGTATCAAACCGACTGTCGGCCTAGCCTCCCAGAAAGGAATTATCCCCGAGGCTAGCAGTCTAGACAGTATCGGTACCATGGGGCGCACAGTTCAGGACGCGGCAATTGCTTTGGATGGTATCACGGGCAAACTTCAATCAGGTAAGACCCCACAATTGCTATCTAGTGTTCTCATTAACAACCAGAAAAGATATGCGATTGGGACCTACTGAGAAAGTCAATAGAATTTCATATGCGTCCTTGATTAGCAAGAAAGGGGCCCTAACCGGCGCTAAATTTGGCTTGCCCTGGAAAAGGATTTGGGAGATGGCAAGTAATAATGAACCGCTGAGATCTCACTATAACAGACTGAAAGAAATCCTTGAATTAATTAAATCCGTGGGAGCTGAAATCCATGACACCGACTTCCCTAGTGCAGAAGAAATAATCTCACCGACGGGATGGAACTGGTATTTTCTAGTCTCGCTTTTAATGAATGGGACTTTTTTGTTAACTTGTTTTGGAAGGGAACATGCTCCGGAAGACAACCCAGACCTCTCTGAATTCACAGTTGTGAAAACGGAATTCTACAATGATCTCCAGGACTATCTCTCAGGCTTAGCTGCCAACCCGAATGGGATCAGGAGTTTAGAAGATATTGTCGCTTATAATAAAAAGCATGCAGAATCAGAAGGCGGCTATCCCGACGTCCATCCCTGTTGGCCTAGCGGGCAGGATAATTTCGAAAAGAGCCTCGAATCAAAAGGTGTCAAGGATGAGACGTACCACAAAGCTCTGGCATACATTCGGAAGAAGTCACGCGAGGAGGGCATCGATGCGGCTTTGTCGTGGAAAGGTGTAAAACTCGATGCGCTTCTCGTGCCGGTTCAGGCGGAGTGCGGTGCGGCGTGTCAAGTAGCAGCCAAGGCCGGTATGTTTCTCCCTTCCTTAGTTACCTCCATGGCGGAATTTTTCTTGACAACATGACAGGATATCCGGTGATTACTGTTCCCATTGGCGTTGGCCACGATGGTAAGTTCCACTTTCATCTGAAGTGATTCTTAAGGGACCACATCATATTAGCTCAGCTTGATTCCAGCTATAAGAAGGCTAACAACAATTCACAGAAGTTCCGTTTGGTATCGGACTGATTCAGACAGCAGGTAGGGAGGATTCCCTGATCAAATATGCGTCTGCCATTGAGGATCTTGTCAGAGGGAGACCTCGGCCAAAATTCCATAATATTCATGCGAACCATCCTATGGTGATTGGTTCTCGGTCATAAGATTTTGCAGGTCTTAGCTGTTAAGCGTCTTGCATTCAATATCTGGAGTAGAATAACGGTTATTTCTGGTGTAATTTGATTTTTTGGAAAGAGGGTGGCTTGGCTGGCATACGCATTCACTTCGTGTTGCCAAGCCAGGGGTAACTAACCGCAACCATTGACATGAATAGCCCCCATGCTTGGCCTCAAACAAAATTAGTTAGTTACTGATTGTAACACATATCCCGAAAGCGCATGTTTTGCTTATAGAAATTGCTTTCTGTTCCACATTGTATTTTTATAGTTTCTAAAGGTATACACAGATTTCAGCGTGAATAAACTGAACGTGAATAGACTGAAGGGCTATCATATTCCGAGATGCCATCCGACACCCAGTTCTTCGATTTGCGTCTGGCGGCAAGAATGGCCTTCTCAACAACCATTATCCACACTGCGACAGCACCGAACGCGGTCGCGAATATGAAGACAGGTATTATTGACCATCTGCCAGCCGTTTCAAAAGTGCACTGGTGGCGCAGAAACCTGTCCTCTCGCCCCATGGCGTAGTGCCAAGCGTATATCTCGCACGACCAGGTTTCCGGGTCAAAGGTGCCTCTGTCGTATGGAGTCATGCGATAGCTTGGGTTGAAGTGGGCGGATAGGTGGTGGGTTACAAAAGTGTATAGCAGAGCGGAAAGGTTGAGCAGGTAGTGTGTTATGAGAGCGAAGAGTATGAAGTAACGTTGGGGTTTTGATACCTGAGGTTTTGTGTTTTTCCATTAGTTATGTGGAGAAATAAATGAATGCCTTGTGAAAAGGGGAAGAAAAAAACGAGCACATACAAATATCGGCCCTTTGTATATTGAAATCGAGGCAAATATGATACCGACCAGCGATATCGTCACATTCACGGCACCACTGCAGATTACCAGTCCCGCTGCGTTGTCATCGAACCCGACCGGAAACATAGGAAGAGTTGAGTTGGTCTTTATGCCTTCGTGGTACGAGCCTTGCGATCCAGGTTGGTTTCTGGCATCTTTGCGAGGGAAGAACGCGGCACATTTGATGGCGATAGACACAATCGCGCTGAGACTCAGGAGAGATGCAATTATCAGGAGGAGGAAAAGGTGTTTTTTAGAGGTATGATTAAATGTCATGGCGTGCATTTGGGTTTTCTATCTTGATCCCGTTCGGGTTTGAAAGACGAAACCGCTGCGCCAATTTTCCAAAGCCATTGTCAAGTGAGGGATGAAGAGGCAGTTATAAACACCTGTTAAGTTTTTGATCTGCCCATAAACATGCATTTGCTCCGTCGGGGGTCAGCGGAGGCCTTAAAACTTGTTCTCGAAGATCGGCGTACATGGTGTTCCCACCAAAAGAACCGGGCTAATTGCCTAAAATGGAAATTTTGGGGGCCAGTGAGACGGTTGGAAGTTTGGAATTGATTAACGCATCTTGAGCCTGAAACAGATAACAATTGGTGCTTTAGGCATAATAAGTGCTGAACTAAGTGATATATTTGCGGGACAAGCTGAAAACTCCCTTTCTCCGTTAACTAGACGGATGTAACATTCCCCAAGAGGGAGGTTTCCATCCTCTTCCAAGAATCTGCACCTGTTGTCGATATAATCAGAGAAATAAGAATCAAGTATCAGTTAATACTTGCAACTTATTATCAAGAATTTGTGTTAATAGCCGCACTACTCAATCCGCACATCTTCTTGTTTGTCGGGATAAAAATGCAAACTTTTGGGCCCCTTCATGCTCGGAGGACAGAGATGAATCTTGAACAGGTCAAATAACATCATTCAACGATGGAAGATGCCATTATTAACCAGCCTTACATCCACAAATGGGCGTGATACCCCGAGAGTCGGACCTGGGCCCTATCATCTCGTCTAAATCTGGCTCTCTGTTTGCAACATCGGATGCCCACCATGAGTTCTGCCCGTCCCAACCTCAGGTGGCGAGACCTTCGAGTTCGGCTTTCGGAGAATTACGCTCTCCGAACTAGTCTACCTAAAAGCGCCGATCCCGCTTTGGGTTAAGGTTAGTCACGGCGCCAAGACGGGATTGTTATGTCATGCATCCCGCTTTTCTCCCCCCCCCTTTTTCGTCCCATGTCCTCTCAGAAGCGAAAGGGTTCTTCTTCCCTCGGCTCAAAGGGGGGGGGCCAATATCCCCAGCATTCAAGGGTTGAACTCGCTCGTAGCACGATGGAATGCGGGGAAACCAGACCTGCAGGCCACGGACGAATAAACTAGAGAAAGCCACAATCGAAGGGTGGTCTTCTATTGCTCTGCTGCGATGGCGTGTGCCCTCCAACGAATATGCCATGTCCTCGGCTCCTCCAAGTTTAAAGCAAGTCTGGCATCATTTGAGATTGTCACCACCCGATATTCCATACTCCGCGCGCATTCTTTTAAGGAGCACTTGCGTTCCTTTCTTATGAATTCCCTTTATTCTTCCTTTCATCGCATCTTCCGTCTGTTGAATAGCAAGTAACCATGGCTCCCAGCTATGCGCGAACTGCCGTCGGTAACAAAGAATACACCAAAGCAGCTGTTGTTATCATAGGTGCTGGCATTTCAGGTAAGTTTGCCCGGAGACGGTTGTCTTCTTGAGCTGTTACAATGAGCATACGTGCAGTATATACTCACAGTGCTGACTCTTCTAAAGGACTATGTACTGCCATTGATCTGATCAAGAATAATATCCACAATTTTGTTATTCTTGAAAAGAGTGCTGGTCTCGGAGGGACATGGCGAGATAATAAATATCCCGGATGCTGCTGTGATGGTGCGCAATCCAATGCTGATTCTATCTGGGCAGCTCGTCAATTAACATCTCTCGATTAAGTGTATTCTCACCTATACAGCTTCTCCTTTGAACAAAATCCGGACTGGTCACGGCTTTATTCTGACCAAGAAGAAATTTTGGTATGGAACATTTTTACCTCTTGTTTTTGCAGACTGCTGACTTTAGTCAGAACTACCTTCGAAAGGTAGCAGCGAAATATAACCTATATCCGTATATTCGATTTAGCTCTGAGGTGCAGGAGTGCCGATGGGATGATGTCGAGAAGAAATGGCGCACCAAAGTCAAAGTGATTGGCAGCAAAGATGTCGAGTTCGGAGAAGAGTATTCGATCGCATCGGATTTCCTGGTGTCCGGTATTGGCCAACTCAACTACCCTCATTATCCATCTATTTCCGGCATTGAGACGTTCAAGGGGAAGATGATGCATTCCGCCAGGTGGGACTGGAGTTACGATCTCAAAGATAAGAAAATTGGCATTATCGGGAATGGTGTGTAAAGGAAAAAGAAAATTAGTAGTTGTCCTCGATGTGATCATGGAGGGCTGACTTTCTTACCTCACACAGGTGCCACTGCTGCCCAAATCGCTCCTGAAGTTGCCAAAGAAGCTTCCCATCTTACCATCTTCCAGCGAACACCCAATTGGGTTGTGCCTCGCATGGACATGGCTGTCTGGAAGCCATTCCGAGCCATGTTCCGATACTGCCCTCCCACCTTGTGGAGGTTACGGGCCTCGATAATGGATTTCCGTGAAGCTTTTCACTTTGTTATGCGGAACCCGAAATCAAAGACGGCCGACCTGGTGCAAAAAGCCAGTTTGCATATAATGCACAAAGCGCTTCCTGACCAACCGGATCTTTGGGAAAAGCTCACTCCAGATTATCCTCCCGGGTGCAAACGCATGATCTTGAGTGACGACTACTTCCCAACCCTCGCACGCGACAACGTCTCCCTTGAGGCAGGCCACATAGACAGTATCGCAGAGAAAGGCATCGTTGTTGACGGCGTCGAGCAAGAACTGGACCTCATCATCCTTGCCACTGGCTTTCGCACTGTTGAATTCATGCATCCGATCAAAATATATGGCAAAAACGATAGGCCACTCGACGAAATCTGGAAGGGTGGAGCCCGCGCTCTCTATGGGGTGGCGGTCGAAGATCTGCCCAACTTTGCCATGCTCTACGGCCCCAACACAAATTTAGGGCATAATTCCATCATTCTCATGATCGAGGCCCAGTCGCGGTATATCCTCGCCCTGATTAAGGCTGTCCTGCGCGCCAGAGAGGGCAATCAAGCCCTCGCCATCACTCCCAAACCAGGCAAAGTCGAAGAGTTCAATTCCAATCTGCAAGAGGCCCTCTCCAGTACCGCATTCGCGTCAGCAGACTGCCAAAGTTGGTACAAGACAGCTGAAGGGCTGATCACAAACAATTGGTCTGGCACTGTCGTCGACTATCAGAAACTGATGTCCAAGCTGGATTGGAATGATTTTGAGCTCGAGGGTAGTGGGGCAGAGAGAATGCACAAGGCGCGTGCGGCGAGGCTGGGGCGCGTTCGGGAAGAATCTCTGCTGGGATTCAAAAGTGTGGGCATCACCGCGGCCAGTGCGCTTGCGATTGTGGGCGCATTGGCATATAAGGCGCCTCACTTGCTTCCGAGATGGCGATAAATGAGATTGACAGTTATCCTTTTAAACAGTTCGATTTATATGGTTGGAATCTACAGATGTAATTTAGGCAAGTTAGGCAAATTCTTTTTCAAATTTCGAGACCACAGTCAACTCACCGCCCACCTGCTCTTCCCATAAACTACCGGCTCCTATCACCGCGCAAAGGGAGAGAGATTCAACCACACAATTGCGCGCCAAAGCAATTTACGATTCTAGTGAGTGGTTTTGAGCTTTTTATGTCACCAATCCGCTGCATGTTTCTTTTTTTCTCGGAATATCTTCGAAACCCTACATTTCTCGGTCTACCGCTGGATGAACGCCCGTTCTGTTGATTGTGTGAAAACATCAATTAGTTTAGTCTTGAAACTAAGCTTTGACAGAATTGTGGGTGAAGTGATTATCAGAAGGTCTGCATATTCCTTATGATCTTCAAGAAGAATAGCAGCTGATCTCTCTCGTTGTTCTAATTAGGAGGTCCTAATCTCTAAGCTTAGCCCCATTGATGCCATGAAGTGTCCGCTGTTTGCTTCTAGAATTGATTAAGAATGAGATCTACAGCCTTACTATCACTCCCATTTCCTACAATCGAGCTTCCATAGCGATGTCCACAAATTTTCAACACACGTCAATCGTCTCGGACGGCAACCCCTCCCCTCAAGTGTCGCACGCAGCAGCGCAGTGAAGGGATTACAGCTTCCAGACATGTGTGTGAAGTGGTGATTAGGGCAGTGGCACTTGCAATGCCACAGGGACAATATCATGATATCTATCGACAAGCTGCCACCCCTTTTTCATTAGGACAAGTCGTGAAATGATCAGGATTTGGGAAAAGAAAAGTGCCGTTGGATGCATTTTCAAATTGAATACTGTAACTTAGTGTAAGATTTCGCTGTCTCAAAACGATCAGTATCTCGGCAGCAGGCTACAATCGTGAGCTATATGTCTGCATTCAGAGGGGTGCGGATGGGAGCAATTGCAGCTTGAGCTTGGAGTTGTTAGTACGATGCATCACATGCCATTTGGATGTTTGATAAAAGGAGCCTTTGCCAGGGCTTCCGCCTGAATGCCCCAAACATCCTTTCCCAGTCTCGCCAGTTCCGGCCCAAACTCCTCCAGCACTGTACTGACGTTCAATTCTCCTTCACTTAATGTTTTCAGAGTCTCCTCAACTGTTCCAAATGTTGCAGCCTTCCACGTTGCCTTCCACCTCTTGACTGCAAGAATGGCTTCGGGGTGCTTGTTGTCAATGTCGGTGGCAACCATATAAAAAGAAGAGCGCTTGGCGTGAAATCTCTCAGGCTTGAAAACCTTTACAGAGGAGAACTTCTTGAATGTGTACAGCAAGGACACACTCCTCCAAGCCTCAATCTTGTGGAGAAGGACAACCATGGTTCCTCCTCGTCTAACATGGTCAAGGCCCAGTGCTAGTTGAGCGCAGGACAACCTCCTAGCTTCATAGTTTTCTCGATAGGGGGCCCGAATATGTGTCCGGAGAACCTGACCATCGCAGAGGACTAGATCGAAAGCCTGTCCTGATTCGAATTGTTGCGGGAGGAAATTCGCAGCATCTGGATGCTCTGCCGGAATATCCGTCACACCCATATCTGCAGCAAGCATTGTGATATCCAGGAACTTCACGGTGGCGTTCAAATCCTTCGGGAGTAGAACCTTATGCCCTCCATCTGCATGAGGTAAACTGAAGCCCAAAGCGCGAGCCGTAGGATTCAGACTCAGTGCCGTGGCCAGGAAACCGCCCGGAGCCATGCACATGTCAAGAATACTCGGATTTTCCCAGCTCGCCTGTGAGATTTGAAATGCACCAGTGGAGACGTGGATTTTTTTCCCAATTTCCTTCATCATGTTATAGAAATATCGAGCCCCTTGCACGTTAGAGTTATCAGCAGTTTGGCGTTGCTTCTGGAAGTACCGATCACCGGCTTCGCTGTTCCATCCCTGAAGCAGTCAGTACCTTATTCCTTGACGCTTCTGCAATGTTACTAACTTGGTGCCGGAGATCAGTCAGTTTCCGGAACTCCTCGACAGTTTGAATCAGATACGCATTTATGATGCGGGCGGTATGTTGAGATCCCTGATCAGCAGGACATGGTGCTTGATTCCCAGCCGCATCGGCTCCGTCCATTGCACTACCGTCAGGGCTTGTCACCTTTGCTTGAGCCGTCGTGGGTATCTCCATTTGGGGTAATGTTGACTTGTTCCGCCGCCCAAGGGGTACTTGGAATTCCAAACCTGGGGAGAATGCAAATCAGTTTGAGGGCTATAGTAAAACCTTCATGTGGGATAATTCGCGGTCGGCAACCAGGCTTCTTCTCGAACAGATTGCCTACATGGTCGCGTAGTTATTGACCAGTCAAGTTTCCAAAAGGGCCTCAGCCCACTAAAGCAAAATACACGATGCGCAATGGGTTCCATACCAAAATTCTAGATCAAGAAAACCTTCGAACAACCTAGCTCAAGTGGGCTGACGCTTGATCAATGATTTCAGCAATGTTATCCTGATAAATAGTTGCGTTGTCAAAGTCCAGGAATGAAAACCAGTTGGATATCAAAAAGGGTTTGAAATACTGAACATCTTTGCTACCCTTTCGCTAAATTCCTAGTTAATGAACAAAGAAAAATCCGACCTCTTCTGTCATTTCTTCTGTCATTAATTCACCTAGTTACCTAAGGTTCCTTCTTTGTTTGTTTTTGTATGTTTTTGTATGCAATTCATGCGGTTTGTTCCTTAACTACTCCGTATATATGCACAACCATAGGCCCATTTGAAATTCAAGTTCTTTTCTGGAATCCCTAAATCCCTAATCAATTCTCTAGGATGACTGGATTTCCTGTTCAGAATTCCAATCAAATTGTCCATTGAATGTGTCATTTTTTAAAAAGACACCAAAACTGCATAACAGTAACTACATACATGATTTTATATGACAATGCTAAAGGTTCTCATAGTAAAGTACAGGGTAGAAGGGAACGTATAGTAAGATTTCAATGAGATCCCAATGTACCTAGATCTTAAAACCCAGTATAGCAGTTGCTGATATCTAGGAAGTTTCAGCGATGTTGTATTTACTGTGAGAAAATGGCTGCTAGCAGGGCAATGTGGGTTTTTAGAGCAATGTTGCTGGAGCTGTTGCGCAACGGTTTCAGAAAAATTTGAAAGTTCCCCGGTAGCTAGTTATATAACTTATGGTTGATTTTTGCTTGGTGAGCTCATCAATCCTAGGCCATCTGTACACAGGGCACTGACATAGGCTGGGATCAAGTACGGACTGAACAAACACGGAAAGATGGAGAAGAACGGGGGCCCATGATGTGAGTAACCTTTTCTCCCCGTCGATGCCAATAGTTGTTAGCATGAGCTAAATTTCCATTGTGGATTGGACAGGAAGGACATGTTGGTTGCATGTGAAAAGATAGACCTCGGAAGTTTTTGAGGACATACAATATTAAAAGGCGATACGACAAGTTTCACGCTCAGCACTCTGGTACAAATAAAACGCCCACTGAAAAATTATGCATGTCTAAAGCCCCGACTGATGAAAAAAAATCAAAACGACTCCATGTAGCCACACGTATTGAAAACTAATGCTCCAAGATGCGCAAGCTTCCTTGGACGACAACATTTTCGAGGATCGAGCCTGGCGGGATATCAATCGTGCTTCCCTCCGTAGCCACGATGATGACAGTTCCTTTGAGGGTAACGCCGCGACCAAGGTTGACGGCCCCGCTAATGGTGAGATGGTCAAGTTCCAGGATGCGAGGGATGCTGGGAATACGTTTCTGGAAATCCGAGACTTTCTTGAAGTCGGTTCCCAACTTGATGAGTGGAGCACCGCCGAATCGGTTTGGATCAATGACTAGCTGACCGTGCCGCAGAGTGTATAGGTCAGATTTGACCAACATGAGGTCAGAGCAAGTCTTGACCGGCAAGAAACGGCGACGAGGAACGTTCACACCGTGAGCACCCTTGAAGAAGCGGATGGCCGCACCGACAGCAGTCTCTAGCTGGACGATGGAAATGTCGGCTTCTCCCTTCTTATCAGCAGAGATGGACTTTTCGTTTGGAATGATCTCCATTTCAAGAGCGTTCTCTTCCACTACGCGCTTGATTGCGCGGACGTCCAACCAAATGTTGTTGGTGTTGAAATACTTGAATTTCTTGATCGACTTAAACTCGTTCACATGCTCCTTGGGAACCTGTGCAATTTCAAGAAGGCGAGCTTTACCCTCGTAATCAATAATGGTACCACCCTTGACGTCGGCTTTAGTCTTGTCTGTCAATTCCATAATGTACTCGGACTTGTTTGTCACCATGTGTTCCAAGATACGCATATCGACGACGGCTCCCAGATTATCGGCGTTGGACAAGAAGACGGTCTCCACACCACGTTCAATCAGCTTATCGAGCGTTCCAGAGTTATACAAAGACTCGAAGACGTCTCCGTGGCCTGGAGGATACCAGTCTGTGATTGGAGAATAGTAACTCTTGGGTGCAGGAAGATTAGAATCCTTAAGGATACGCGGGTAGCGTGATTGGTTGAAGGTGATGATATCGATGTTGTGACCCTCGTACTTCTTGATGATGGATTGGGTGTCGTCATCGGTATTAAAGGAGTTCATCAAAACGAGAGGGACGTTCACATTGTAAGTGCGGTTGAGGTACTCGATCTGTCTGACGGAGAGGTCGAGAAAGGACATGCCTTCTCTCACTTCAATGACAGACTTTGGGCCGACGCAACCCATAGAAGTACCCAGGCCACCGTTCAGCTTGATGACGGCTAATTTGTTGAGGTAGTCGACGGAAGCGGAGTTGCTTAGGTCACTGTATTCAACGACCTGGCTGGGCTGCGGTGGAGCAATGCGATCCCACGAGAGAACATTGCCCTTGGCTTTGTCGTTCAAGAATCGGCGAAAGAGGGAGAAGAAGTTGTCCATCTCAGCCTCAAAGCGCTTCTTTTCCTTGGGGTCTTTGACTGTGTCTGAAAGGGCATTGAGAGCGTTGCGCATCTGGGAAGCGGCAACGTTGGTGGAGGCATGCTCAAAAGCCTTGTCCGCGGAGAAAACGTCTGTTAGCTTTAATCCGTTCATAATGAAAAGAGGGGTATCAGGAGATCGGGTGAGTGGGAATTCTGCTTTGCGAATCAGTCCTGTCAAGCCCACGTTTTGGGGAAGACAGCAGAGATTCTGGACATAAGGATAACCGTTGAGATCTAAGAACAGAAGAGAGATGGTTGTTTTTTTATGGTCTTTTTGGGTAGAGAATTTCACCACCAAACCGGCTACCTCAGAGACGCCCTGTGCAGCTTCCTGCGTCGATGAAACGGCAAGCTGTTTTTGTACTCACCATGTGTGACTGAGACTTGCCATGGTGTCTGACGAAGCTGCCTTCCTCGGCTGAGCGAGGCTCGGTGGTTGGAGCGCGCAGGTGCGATGGAATTGCCTTGTTGGCCATCTTGGACGAAGACGACGACGACAAGGAGCAAGAGGAGGAGGAGAAGCGGCGATTCTTAAAAGGGGTTGTGGACGTGTGTTGAGTTGCAAAAAGAGATCTAGTTTGTCAGTCTTTTGATGGGTTTTGGGGGCAATCAATTGCAGAAAAGATCAAGAGCAAAAAGAAAAAGGACAAAAAGAGGGCAGAAGTAGGTATATCAGTGGGTAGTATTTAATTAAAGATTTTTCAGGATATGAAATCACAAGTCTGAACTGAGGGGAAAAGAAGAAGAGGAAGAGAGAGGAAGAGAGAGGGAGAGGGAGAGGGAGAGAGCCGGAGGTGGGTTTTCTTGCCAACAGGGAAAAAGCTTGGTTGAGAAGAAGATGACCGCATGGGGATTGCCCGCAACCCTCTTGGCGCAGCGAGAATTGGCAACACAAAGAGAGCAGAGAGAGAGAGAGGGTGAGGGGTTGAATGACGCAGTGGAACAAAAACAACACACTGCCGTCAGAGATGAATACATAGAAAGAGAGAGAGAGAGAAGAAGAAGAAGAAGAAGATAAGAGAAAAGCAAGCAACTCACCTGTTGAGCTCTTTTTGAATATCTGACGAAGTCGGGTTGATAGAGTTGGTTGGAGCTCCAAGGACAAGGCGGGATAGTCGATGTATCTACAATGTCAATTGATGGACGACTTTCTTCTAAAAAGCAGAGGGAAAAAAAAGGACAGAGCAGAGAGAGACCCAGGTTTTCAAGTATGTGATTAGTTGACTGTTTAATTCCAAGCCAGGGGAGGGGAGAGAGAGAGGCAAGGAAAAGGGGGAGAGAGATGAACAGGAGGGACAGAACGCATTGTCTTGCTCACGCAGATGAACCCAGGAGCAGCCATTGAACTCTCCACACAGTTGCTTAACTAGTTACATAGTTATCCACCCCGTGGGCCCTTGATTCCGTTTCATTGATCCTACCAAGGCTAACATTCTCTCTCTCTCTCTCTCTCTATTTCCCATCCTCGCCTCGAACCAATGCTATTTATAGCCTATGAAAACCCCTCGAATAACCGGTCCCGATTGCCACACACGTCGCCTCCACGATCGGCTCCATTGAGTGCCGGAGGATCTCAACGCGGATATGCCCGTTCATCTGTGGCGAGAAACTATTACCTTTACCTTTACCTACTTTACTATTTTAACAATGATGCAGTCATGTGCCTCCTCAGAAAATGTGCAGCCCTAAGCCCTAACTCTCCATTTTAAGCTTCCCCTGTCTAAACATGTAAGTCGCGTGGTCATGTACGGAGCTGAAGGTACCATCAAGATATGAAGATCAGGATATAAAGATATGACCCAGCTGGATAGAGATTAAGCAGTTAGGTGCCTCGCATCAAGTGGCAACGAGCCGAAGGCGAGGTTGCCGCTTGTCAAAGTTATTTAAGAAACAATCCAAGCAACAAGGGTCAGATTGAAAGATACCCCCTGGTTTTTTTGTGTAATTTGACAGTGTACGGAGTACGTAGACAAACAGAGACACGGCACCAAAGCAGTGTGTGCACTGAATGATTCAAATAGAATTCGGAATGATTTGAAGCCAAGACTTTTTATTTGAATTATTCTGAATAAAAGTTAAACTTAAATCTAACATAGATGATTCAATTCTGATGTAATTTAAACATGAAATATGCCATTCTGATCTAAATTTGATAATGAATCTAAATAAAATAGTTTTAAATAAAAACTATTGAGAGACTACTTATCAGACATCAACCTGCTACATAATTACTGAAAAGACAATCTTGTCTAAGAGAAAATGAAGCTCTATAAATCTATTAAATGAATAATTAAAATATGAAGAATTGAAGTAGTAAAAGCATAAGACACTCATAATCTGTTGAGGCATGACAAGCTTATTGATTGTTGTGTCAACACTAAACTTCAGAGCAAGACAGTTCTATTTATGGTAGAATCAGATGAAATGAATAATTAAAATATGAAGAATTGAAGTAGTAAAAGCATAAGACACTCATAATCTGTTGAGGCATGACAAGCTTATTGATTGTTGTGTCAACACTAAACTTCAGAGCAAGACAGTTCTATTTATGGTAGAATCAGATGAGCTAACTAAGAAACAATGTTCCGCTGAGCCAAGCCCAGGGATGACCAGAAGAAGACTAGGGCGGCTTATGTAAGCCTGCTTACGTAGGCACCCAACAATTTCTGTTAGGTAATACGGCTAGCCCTAGGCCACGTGACCCACAAACAACCATTTGTATGTAGCTCCACTAGATAGTTACCCTACCTACAATGCAAGCAAGGTCTACAGTTGATCCATAAGGTTATGAGCCCCTAGCATGTTACATGTAGCCAAAATTTGGAAAATTGATACAATTTAGCTTCAAACTCTTGCCAGATCTTCAACATAAAGAATTGTTGAAATGGTGAAGGAGGGACAGTATCAAACCCCAGATAACACAGGTGAAGATTCATTTCTGACCTCAACCACAGGTTAAACCCAACAGCCTGAAGTCTCTGAATTGAGGAAACTATAAGACATAATGTCAAATAATCAAGTAAAATATCTGAGAATTCCAAATAATTACAAGAAATATGTGAAGAGTAGCTCTGTGAATAAACAGCAAGACAACAGCAAATCAATCAATAATGATGAAGAAGCAGTTCAGCTGAAATTGAAGTAAATGAAAGCTGAAGCAGTCATGCACAACAAAGAAAAAGAAAAAGAGAAAGGAAATTCTAACTACATTCAGAAAGAAGAGATGCTTCAAACTTTTATGAAAAACATCATGAAACAGTTTCAGAAGATGAAGAGAGAAAATCAGAAGCTTCATAAAGAAACTATAAGACATAATGTCAAATAATCAAGTAAAATATCTGAGAATTCCAAATAATTACAAGAAATATGTGAAGAGTAGCTCTGTGAATAAACAGCAAGACAACAGCAAATCAATCAATAATGATGAAGAAGCAGTTCAGCTGAAATTGAAGTAAATGAAAGCTGAAGCAGTCATGCACAACAAAGAAAAAGAAAAAGAGAAAGGAAATTCTAACTACATTCAGAAAGAAGAGATGCTTCAAACTTTTATGAAGAACATCATAAAACAGTTTCAGAAGATGAAGAGAGAAAATCAGAAGCTTCATAAATGAATTGATAAAAAAGAAAGTATGTATAGTCAGCATACAGAAGATTTCTATTGGCAACATGAGTCTAGAAGCTGTGAATCAATGACAAGAGTTTGATTTGATGATGAAATAAGCTCAAACTCTAGAGATGCATTGTCTAGTTCTTTTTAATTAAGAAATCAGAACAATCAGAGTGATAGCAGTGAAGAATATAATGATGATTCTAAAGATGATGCATTCAAATGATTTATAAAGCAGAAATTTGAGTCAAAATCATGTCTTGAAAGATTCATCACTCTATTCCATGAAACAGCAAAGAATATAAAGAAATCAAGTTTTTTGAATGATGTTTCAAACTATCAAACATGGTGCAAAGAGATTCTGATGGCAGAAAAGCAGATGGAGATTGAAATCTTAACAAACAAGAAGACAGAATCATCTGAGTCAGAAAGAGAAACTGATCTGCTTTGAAATGAATGAAATAAGTAGTTATTTGATTATATCTCTTTCAGCATATCAGCTCAAGCAAAGAGCCACATAAAGACTCTCAAGAATTTTAAAGTCTTTGATCTTTGAGAAGCAATTGAAACAGCCTTCAGTGAATGAATTGAATTCTGCTGTGGCAGACTAAGCAGAAAGATTTGAAGCTTGAAATCAGAAGACATGAGAGTTCAAGCTTACATTGAAAGATTTCTTATGATCTGTCTGAAACTTGATGAAATGAAATTCCCAATATCTGACTACATGTTTTTTGACATAGCAATGCAAGAACTAACCTCAAAATGGAGAAATATGATCTATGAATGAATGAATAAAGTATGAAAAATGAGAGAGAACATACCAGAAAAGAATCTAGTTGATATGCTGAAAGATATCTTGAATCAACTTCTCAAAAATGATGAAAAGAAATTAAATTTGAAAGACAATTCAATTAATGCTGTTCTGAAATCTGAATCAAACTTGAATTCAAATTTAAAGAAGTCACATGGGCAGCAAGAAAAATCAGAATTCAATGTGAATAAAGATTTCAACAGCAGAAGAAGATGTAAAGAATGTAGCTCTCTCATGCATCAAGCAGCTAGATGCTGACTTGCTAACCCAGATGACACTTCAAAGCATTGAAGAGAGGAAAATGAGAAAAGAATCAAAGAATTCTGGAAAAAGAAGAAGAAAGAGAAGACAACTAACAAATCTGAGAGAAACTCAGAAAAGAAGACCTACTCAATAATCAAATCAGCAAACAAATTGGCTGAGATTCCAGCTTTTCTAACAAAAGATGATTGAATTCTCAATTCAGAAGCAGAATTTCATACAACATCAAAATCTGATGTTGTAAGAAAAGATTCAAACTGCAATTACAGCTGAATTCAGCTTCAAATGGCAAACAGCACAAAATCTGCAGCCAAAAACTGTGAAACAGTTGAATTAACAACACATGAAGATGATCTGATTCTAGAAGATGTCTGAATTGTATCTGAACTACAAGTGAATCTAATGAGCTTGAACAAGCTTGTTAGAAATGAATTCACTATTCAACAACATAATAGCAGTGATGGTGAGTATTTTTTAATTCTTGAATCTAAGAATCATACACTCAGTTTTGAAGTCATGCTAACAAATGATGACATTTTTGTCATAAAGACCACAATCAAACTGAAGAATCTTATAGTCTTTATGATACTGATCTCAAATCAGACTCTTGAACCAGTAAATGTTGTGTAGCAGATCAATGCCTGA
>LJPK01001898.1:0-16592 GCA_001430945.1 Amauroascus niger
CTCTTCTTGTAGTTATTAGTTATCAAGACCATAATAGATTAATTGTATGTAAATTGAGAGACATTCTTCAATTCAACACTCATTCAAGTCAATCTCTATTCTTGATTTGTGTCTCTTCACTCATTTTGACTGAACTATTTAGATTTCCCACATCAATATCTGAAAAGTATTAAAAAAATTATAATTGACAAAATTGCAAGTTGAGATTGATAAGTGTGAATTTGAAGTTCAAATTATCATTTATCTTGAATTTATTATAGAGACTGAAAAAGAGATTTGAATAAATCTGAAGAAGATCAAAATCATTTAAAAATGAAAAACATCAAAAATGATAAAAAATGTAAGAAGTTTTTTTGAGTTTGCTAACTTTTATCAACAATTCATTTGGAATTTCTCAACTTTTACTGATTCATTAATGAAAATGATGAAAAAGAATGTAACTTTTAAATGATTGAATGCAGTCAACATCACATTTAAGAAGCTTAAAAGTATGTTCACATCAGATAAAATTCTGTTGCAATTCAACTTTAATTGAAAAATCATTGTTGAAACTGATTTGTCAGATTATGTAATAAGAGACTCACTGATGCAATATGATGATAAAAAATTTTTATGTTTCTGCATCTTTTTTTTCTGAAAAAATATACTATTAAACACTTTCAAATTGCATCAACATGTTTAAATTCAGCAGATTTAATGAGCTCTGACTGACTCTCTCAACACAACATCTTCACTCACAGCTTTTTCATCACAACAGTCACACATCAATTAGTGATCAGACTGACATCTTTTTAATCACTCAATTCTGAATGAAGTGTCTAAGAATCAGAAGTTACAATTTCTGTGATCAAAACAGTCAAAATGAGCACTTTCAAGAAAAAATCAGTCACTCACACAATCACTCTGCTCACTCAGCACCATGACTCTGCCATTTATAAAAAGTTCACTTTTCATACAGAATATGACTCAGTTTCACTTTCACCCATCAATTATCAGCATTCTCAAATAAATCTCATTGCTGACTCACTACTGCTGTCACTGCAGAATAGTATTTCTTGATTCATCATCATCACTCTGCTTCTCTCATCAAATGCAGACAGATAACAGAACATCACTTATCATCACACTTTCACTGCATTCATGACACAACTGAGTCATACTTATTGTGTTGCTTACAGTTATTGAAAGAACTTCAATGATGAAGTATCACATGCATTATTTCATTTCAGTAAATCTGACAATAATGAGTATCAGATCAGTCTTGCTGAATCATCAGTCTGATTCACTTACTTCAGCAAAGCTTTTTGAAGAAACTGATCTTGTTCTTTAAGCTTCACACATTTAACATTAGTTGACTCAGATATAGAGATTATAAGCAGCTCTGATTCTCTTCAGTGATCTGATTATAATGGTCTGTTGAATAACACTGATGAAAATCTGTCAGATGTTTCTTCAGATTTTGAGAGTTTATCTAGAATCAAAACTTGTAAACATTACATTGAGAACTGTTGAAAATGATGAATTCTATCTGCTTTACAGTTTTTGTTTAGCAACTCTACTCACAGCAATTGATGCATGTTTTCAGATATTAATTGTGAAAAGATACTGTGTAAAGAGAGCAGAGTGAACCATCAATTTTAAATGAACTTGCTCTGAGAAAGCACTCTGATGAACATTCACTCATGACATGTACTGGTTTTTCAATTGAATACTGAAAAAATTGAAACATGACAAAAATAGATGTTGATTTCTGAAAATCAAAATCAGAAAGTTGCTCAACATCAACTGAAAAAATCTGTTGAGCTACTACAACAAGATGACAGAAAATTGAATGAGTAAGACAATGAGTAAAAAAATCTGTAATGTGAGTTAACATGCTGTTTATACTTCAGATTCAAAACTGACAGTGTTATTAAGCAGAGTATGCAATATCTGACAAAAAAGTATGATCTCAGATTGCAGTCATGTGACAGTACTCTCATTTACATTGAAGATATGATCTTTTTCAATAAAATCATTCTTCAGACACAGAAAAAACAGTTTCATCTAAGATTGCAGCATCTGCTTTTTTGCTTCTACAATATTCTGAATCTCTTTACAATTAATTAGAAAACAATTATTTTTACAATTCAGTATAAAGATCTTAAACTGTCAGTGCAGCAAAACTCATATGAAGAGCTATCAGTACTGACAGTTGACTTCACATTAACTTGTATTAAAAAGAAACTGAACATGAAAAAGCTGTAAGTGACACAATTTTCACTTTTATCATGTGTGATGCAGCTGCTTATTAGTTGTCTGTCACTTCAACTTTTATTGCAAAATGATAATCTTGAAAGCAGAAATACATTCATTTTGTCTGAAATTATTTATGAGATCTTTTTTATTTTCAGTTCTCATGTCTTTCTTTCTGACTTTCTATTTCACACTGAGATCTTTCAAAATCTGACTCTTCAGACAATGAATGATGTTCAGCAGTTACTTTCTAATGCTAACTGTCAGAAGCTGAAGCTATCACTAAAGTAAAAAATAAATGATTGATATATTTTTCTCAAAATGATGATTAGAGTGAGTCAGATTCACATTCTGCACAACACATTCATAAATCTAAACTCAAATTCAAAAGTTATAAGTGAGATTCATGAATGACTCAATTCATTCTACATTCATCAGTTTCATTATGATGAGAGCAAGTTGCTCAATGAGAGTGATAGATTGTGAATTCTCTACATCATTTTTAACAAAGAATTCTAACATACTGAATGCAGAGTTTGTCAGTGAAGTGCAGATAAATGTGATCATAAATCATATTTTAATGAACACATTCATCAAACACTATCAGATCTGATACCACACTAATCTGCAGAAAATTATATGTGAACTTAAGTTAGATGAAAAGTGAAAGTGAGTGTTGACTGAACAGAATTGATTGTGCAATTTACAGCAGTTATAATGACTTATCAATGCAGAGCAATACTCTGTGAAGCAGAATTTAGAGCTACAGATGATCATTCATGTCTGTTAAAAAATAAAAAATTTACTTATCTGAATTAGTGATTCAGCACTGCAGCTTTCTGTCAGTAATTTTAATTGAGATATCATCAACATTCAGCAGAGACTGATCTATAAGTTGAGAAATAAAGTGCATCAGAACTTCAGTCAGAAACAGACAGTAATTGATATTAAGTATCAGTTATCTGAAACAGTCATCAACACTGAATCTGCTCAACAACTTTCAGAAAGAGAGTCTGATATTTCATTAACATAAATGTATTTTCTTGAGTGTTTTATAAGTCTGTTCATGTCAGACTTCATAAATGACAAATAACAATGATATAACAAAGCAGCAGATGCTGTAAGATGATACTGTAACTTTTTTAAAAATGAGTTTTTTTGAGAATGATGATCACAACAAGCACTCAGTAATGAGACTTTCAGTCTTAATATAGAAACAAAAAATGTGCAGAACAACAGAACTTCTGTCTCATTTCAAGAAAAGAAATGCTGAATGTTCAAAAAGCATATTAGATCAGTCTCAAAATCAGAAATATGCTTTCAGTGTTAAAAAAAGTATTTTAGATATGCTGATGTTTTGAAACACTTCTGATCTGCACATTTGAAAAATCATCATTGTAACTTCTATAAGTTGATGCTTTCAGATCAGATGACTGTGCAACTTCATACTTTTAAAATTCATTGTCTGAAGATCTGAATTTTTGACATCTGCACATTTTATGAGCTTCTCTTTCTTTCTTTTTGACTGTTTGTATTTGTATCAACATCAAATAGTGTGAATTAGTACTATATTACTGTTAATGCTGAGTTGAGCATAATATGCTGAGCTACAGATTTACTAATACATCTAGACTTGTATATTAGAAGATAAAGTATTCATCTGTATACTTGATGCTTTTCTGACAAGAGCTTGTTAGAAGAGTCAATTATTATGCTCTTTTTAGCAGAAGAGAATAAGTTTGAGAAATAAATTAAAGCTTTCTTTCAGTTGTCAGCTCTTCAAGAACTTTTAAATGAGCAGAGTTCAGAGAACTGAGAGTAATTTAAACAATAATAAAGTGAGAAAGATGAGATCAGAGACAAGATCAAAGATGAGAGACTTAAACTGTAAAGTATGTCTGTGAGACTTGCTGGTAGCTAGATGAGAGTAGAAGAACAACATTATATCTAGATCAGAAAATCTGAAAACTGAATCAAAAAGAAGTATCTGATGTGATGTTGTTGATCTTGATCTGATTTGTGTCATACTGTAATTGAATAACAACAAGAAGCTGATGAGTGAAAAAGCAGATGCTGCTAAAAGATTTTCAACTACTCTGTCTTGTAAATGAAAAGAACTGAAATTGACTGATGTGAGCAAAACAATTGACTCTGAGATGAATGAAACAGTATGTAATATGTCATATCTCATATGTTTTGTTTTTCACTTTACAGCACTAGTTCAGAGAAAGAAGAATTGATCAGCTAACATCTTGTCAAAAAGAAGATAACTAATCAGTTTATAAGTAATTTTCAAGAAGAAATTATTTACATTTTAGTCTCAGACTGAAAAAGATGCATTTGTCAATGGAACAGTCTGTCATGATTTATTGTTGTACTACTGTGATTGACATGACAACATGAGATTGCTCTGATGATTTGCCAGATTGACAATAACAATTTTTCAGAATTAAGTATCAGATGATCTCTTCAAGCACTGAAGAAGTAGATGAAAGCTGTTTGTTCTAAGATGCATTAAAAGCAGTCAGATCTATTGAAATTCTCTTATAATATTTCAGCTGATATAATGAAAAAAAAAAGAAATTCAGCAGTTGATGAAATCTTAAAACTTCATCAAAGCAACAGTCATCACACTGCAGCAATGAAACATACACTTATCAGTGAACATCTCTATTGTGAATAGTGCAGTAAAGAAACTACATCACACACTGACTTTCATTCCCACTCAATTATCAGCTTTCAAATTATATTACTCTTTTCAGATTTTAAAAAAGTTGTCTACAGTCAATCATGTTGTAAATGTTTGAATGACAGTATGATCTCTATTCAACTGTATTTCAATTTCAACTTTTAATCTTCACAAAAAGTAAATTGAACATCAAAAGAGTTAAGATGAAATTCAACATCACAGTTGATCAGATGAATTTACTATCTGTATGATATTCAATTATCATAAACTCTATGTCTTGACCAGAAATCTTACAAGATATAGATTTCAACAAGAAAAAAGCAGCTGTTATCATCACACTGAGAAAGCTCTTTCATTCAAATGAGTTATTTTTGAGTGAGGCTGTTGAGATGAATAGTGAGCAAGATATTATATTCAGCAGTGAAAAGTCTATAATGTTTCTCAAAAGTGAAAAAGAGTTGACAATTCTATTGCTATTAAACATATGAATTTTCTTGATGTAATAAAATACTGTAATGTCATTCTGATATCTTCTTTCAAGTACAGATTAAATTAATGAAAATATTCAATGCCATTCTCATAGAAATTCTGCTGGTTACTGATTATAAAAGCTGAGAGAATTTGAGAGATTCTGTCAGTTGAACAGCATTCTCTCACAAGTGACAGTAAAAACTAATAGATTTGAGAGATTGTTTCAGTTGTATTCATCAGTCATCAAGTGAAAGTCAGTGCTAAGAGAGTTGAGAAGATTATGTCAGCTAAATGTTAAATTACTTTCACTGATATTGTCATCTGAGTATGTATAGCTTAAGTCTTCAGCAATATTATGATTTCAAAACTGACTCAAACACTGATCATTTACAGAATTATTTACAAAATCTGTAATTAGAAAATTTGAGAGATTATTAAAACTGAACTCAGAATCATGATCTGTAACTGTGCACATGAATCTCAGTTGGTTAACAACTTTAATAGTTAGTTAGCTTGATTCAAGAACATAGATATCAAGTAAAATATAGAGAACACTCACTCTGAGTGTGATGTGCTGAAGCAAGTTGTTAAACTGATGATTGCTTCAAAAAAGTATGTATAACAGTAGTTAGAGTCTGAACAGAAAAATTGATGAAATGATCAGTAATGTTTTGTTGCTGATTATAACTTTTTGTGTTTTCATTGAAGTCTGAAGTATTTGCTGAATTTGCATTCTGATAATTCACAGTGCTCAACATCTGCATATTTTGACTCTGTTCATTAATTTTTCTTCTTTTAGATGAAAACATCTCAAAATTAGATTTCTGATTCTCATTAAGAGAATCTGATTTCTCAGTAGTGAATGCTATCAACTGTAAATTAGAATTATGAATTTTGAATTGAAAATTGCTCACTGACACAGCTATCATTATCAGAGAAAAATGTCTCACAGCTGCTGCTGAATGTATTGATACTGTGAGTAGTGAGATTTTGATCAGCAGAAGTCATAATTGCACTTTCTGATGAATCTCTTTTTAATGATCATTTTCTCTGAAACTTCACAAGTTTGTGAGTTTGTTGCAAGATGCTGAACTTATTTTTAAAGCAATCATTATATTTCATTAAAATAGTCAGAAAAGCATCTGAAAGTAAAACTTTTTTAACTTTATAAATGTTTTCAAGAAAGCAATTTATTGTCTCAATCTTTATTTTAATTCACTTTCTCTTCTCATATCTGAACTCAATTAACAATGAAACTTGCTCTTAAGTCTGAACACAACATACATTTTAATGTTTACATCATTTAAAATGAGCAGTAGTAATGAACATCTGATCTGACATCATTTTCTTTCTGCAGTATATTGCTTTCTCAGCTTCATTCACTTAATTTAAGCAGTTCTGTTTAATATGAGCTCATTGAACTCATTAATGATAATGTCTAATAAAATTTGTAAGCTGAACTTTAAGAGTGAATTGTCTGTAGTGTACTGATATCTCTTTCTTCATCTTTATGTCAAACACTTCTTCTCAATCTTAATTATGATGAAACTGACAAGAAGAACAAAATCAATTTTGCATTGTGTTAAACTGATATTTTTAATATTCTCAGTATCACTGAAACAAAATTGAATAAGATAACATAACACTGAAGAAATCATTTTTTGACAGTTAAAAAACAGCTTCAGATTGTTCTTTCATTTCTGAGCTGTCATTCTCACATTCTCAAATTTGTCATTACTGAGCTTTCAGTTTTGAGTAATATAAGTTAGAGTAATTATCTGCTTTTCAGATAACTTTTTCTCAGTTACTTCATCATTAACTTTTCACTTGAATCTTCTGAAGAAGCAGTGTATGTTATTATCACTCTGCTGCTCAACAGAGCATAATTTCATTTTAATAGTCTTAAAGAGTGAGACTTTGCAATTCACAGAAGTGCTTGCTTTCTGCAGAGTCTGTTCAACATTCTATAAAGCATGTCAGCACTCAAAAAAGTTGACTTGAGCAACAGAATCTATCTCATTTTCTAGTCTTAACAGAATGCTCTCTATTTCAGATAATTTTGCTTCAATTTCAGAATCATTAGCAGTTTACAAGCACATCAACTTCTGTTTGAGAATATAATGGATCATTTTTATCTGCAAACTTATTCTGTTTCTCATTTTTCTCAGACAGATGTATTGATTATGCAACAACTTAATTTCAATCAGCAGCAATGTTTGCAGTTGTCAACAAAATGTCACATGATTCCATAATAATTCTCAGAAATTTATTCTTGTACAGAAGTTTGTGCTGATTACATTAATTAATTAAAGCATCACTAAGAGCAGTTTCTTGATGATTTTCTGTGTTTTAAATTTGAAATTATAGTGAAGTCATAGTTTGTGAATAAGAATCACTGCTCAGTCTTTAACAAATCTTTCATGCATCATGAATCAAATTTCAGCTAATGAAGTGTTTGTCAGCTCTCACACTGCATTATACAATTTGCAAAGCTGCAATTCAAATCAGATTAGTATTCATTTTTTGAGCTTTTTTGATAATGAGTCTAATGCTTTGACCGGCAGAACTGCCATTGAAGTTACATTGAAAAGAAGTCTCAGAGAAATACAATGCAATACTTGAGATCATTTAGTGATATTCACATTAGTATGGGGGTTAAGACAATGGCTTTGTGTCACATAAAAGGTCTCTTACTGCTCTTTGACTTGTCTTGATGATAAGTCATGCTGCATGTTCAGTTCTCATTACAATTCTATTCCCACATAAACAACTAAATGTGCTGGTGTAATAACATACTTTCATAATGACTAAAGACATGTCTCTGAGAGCACTGTTCAATGCATGCTTTGTCTTACTGATTGCAATCTCATTACTGCAAGACTTTAAATACTAATGTGACAACTGAGCACTCATGATCATCACAGCTGTACAGATTATTATGTTGTTCTCATACAGCATCTTGAACTTTATCTTAAATAGCAAGTTGACTGCATCTGAAATGCAATTGAGAGCTGATGTTTGTATTGAATCTTAGTGAAATCATCATTTCACTTTCTACTGCTAGATCTCACTAGCATATTTCACTCTCAATATGAGGTCAGCAACATTCATGACTTTCAAGATGAAATTAACATCTCTACAGACATTCTGCTGAGAGCAGATCAGCAGTGAAATTCTCACAAAAACTCATTATTTCTGTCATATCTTTATCTGAATCTTCAGTTTTCTTAAATTATGTCTCATCACAACTTTTTTTTTCTACTTGAAGATGTTTTCAGACATATTACTGCTGCAAATTCTCAACTCAGTTGTGTTCTTTCTGATGTTACAGTGAATTCTGCATCAGTTATTATCATAAAGATCATTGCAGAAATCATCATTTCAGATAGCTTCAAAAAAGTTACTCAAG
Source organism: Amauroascus niger (assembly GCA_001430945.1). Taxonomy (NCBI): domain Eukaryota; kingdom Fungi; phylum Ascomycota; class Eurotiomycetes; order Onygenales; family Onygenaceae; genus Amauroascus; species Amauroascus niger. The sequence goes on from LJPK01001898.1 coordinate 8,805, forward strand.
AGAGATTGTGAATTTTGCTTCATTATGATGATTGCAGATGTTTCATTTACTATCATTCAGTTCATATTTGATTCATCAGATCATTCAATTAGCACAATATCAATAATGATGACACTTTATGTTTTCTGAAATTCTGTTGTTGATCTATTATCAGAGTCAAACACAGTGAAGTTACAGTCTACTGATTCAAATGAAAATATGCTGTAGATGTGATGTGCTAAAAGATGATACTTGCTGAAGAAGAAATTACATCTCAATTCAATAGCTTTATTGTTAGATTATTTTTTAGCTACAATCTAATCAGATAATATATTAAAGATCAGCAAATCTTCTCAATCAATGCAATACTGTTTACATTATCTTTCAAAAAGCAAGAATTTTTTCATCATTTTACTCAGAACAAAGAGAATGTGCAATTATACAGAGACTGTGTATGATGTGTAAAATATCAAACAACTAAGATAAGATGTACACTCAATGTTGTAGCTGAGTAAGAACATGAGAGCTTCTTTTTTCTGTTCTGAATTAAATGCATTTTCAAGAAAAACAAAGAATGATGATTGCAGTAACTGAGTTTCTCATATAGTCTATTAATTGATACATGCTGGTAGCTGAGACTGATGTTATAGATGACTGTAAGCAAAAAAAAGCTCACTCTGAATGATCATAATTGACTGAAACATGTGAGCTAAAAGTTAAGAGATCTTGTTTGCAGAAATGTTATATTTGTCTCTTGAAAACATATCATAACTTTCTGTTTGAAATGAATGAAACAATAATCTCTACTTATCTGTTGTGTGATTTAAGACTCAAAAACTATTCTGTATTGTCTGTCACAGCAAAGTACTGTATTTAATAATGTGTTTAAAAAAATGAGATCAAAAGCAAGTACTTCATTCTTTGTTTCATGTTGTGATGAGATTCTTGTGACTTTGACTGATGTGATGTCAAACTCTGTACTTATTAGCTTGAGTAATCAAAATTAATACCCATGTGTGATATGATCAGAAGAACAATGTATCATTAAATCAAACAGATCATTGTGAATCTGCTGCTGCATGTTTTCATCACCACTGCTGCATAAAGTGTGGTTTCTTGTGGGTGTGCTTTGAGCTCTTTATCATGAGCTTGTATGCAGTCCCAACAGCAGCATGCTCTTAAATTGAGTGATAAGCTTTGTAAAACAGTGTTACACATTAGAAAAGAAGAATGAAACTGTCTGAGTCTAGTCCTACAATGGTGTTTAACTATTTTACATGTATGAATTTTATTATAAAAATACCAATTTCTTTACTAAGAAAGTTGAAAAAATCAGCAATGCTCTCTGACTTGATACAATCAAACCAACTCTTTCATAACAGTATGGCAAGCATTTCAGATGGGCTTAGCAAGAAAATGATTACATATTTTTAAACTTGCTGACATTTTTTCAAGCAACTTTAACACATGACTTTTACAGTCATTTTTCACTGCAGTTAGTTGCTGAAAGCAACAGTGAATTCAGTGATCAGTGAGAGTAAAGCAGCATCACAATTGATGATACAGTCAGTGTCTTCTCAGACTTCTTTAAAAATGATTCATGCAAACAAACATCAACTAAGTCAAATTCTTCATCAAGCAATTATAGATTAGCAGAAGAGAAAGAAATCTGCTGATTATTCTTATCAAAAAAGTCAGATGTTTTTGCAATTTTATTCAATGAACAATCATTAACATTAACTGACATTAAGTTTTCTGCAGACTGAAACTACAACAACTCTTGCATTTGCATAGCAGCTGTTAAAGAACTGAAATAAATTGTCTGACTTCTGAAGATGAGAGCTGATCTGTTAGAGCATGAGTATCAAGTGTCAGATTTGAATTTCAGCTCAACACAAGTGAAGAGATATCACAAAAGACAAAGGCCAGCCCAGCATCTCAAATCATGAAAGAAGAAGAAGTCTGGACTGTCAGGCAGCAAATATATGAAGATCTGAGAGAGCTAGTGGTTGACCAATAGTTAATAGTCAACTATGTCTATGTATGTCAATGCGTGATTGGTGTCTGTAAATCCCAGCCTTGTTGCTCTAAATATGCATGGTAGAGTTAAGGTTTGCAGATCAAAACTTCGTAGTCGCTTCATACAGGAACAACTCCAGGACTAAATGCTATTTTGATGGACGAAACTCAGGTCACTCAAGGATTTTCCCACTGTGAATAGTGAGCACTCTAAATTCTTGTTCCCTTGACATCAACTTGATGGAAGGTTAGAGTCTGAGCCCCATGTCTGAGGTGATTGTCTTATATTGAATGACCAACCCGCCTGCAACACTGTGAAAATGCAGCCCAAGACTCACCAAATATCAGAGGAACAATTGACCAATGAGACCCACTCTGCTTGCTAGACACACACCTCAGACTGGTGAGGAGTCAAGGAATTTTTTCACTGTGGTAAATGTGAAAGATGCTCAGCCAGTGTTCTTGTGTTTTATCACATCAAATAAACTTGAATAACATTTTGAAGCGTTTTGCCGGATCATGGATGTTGAGGTTGATTGGGGCACTGAGTTGCTAATGTATGTACCAAGTGTTGGAGAAACCATGTACTTCTAACAGTACCATGCCGGGATACAGTTCCCGGACTTCTTCTTGAGGAGGATCATGGCGCACAGCTTTTGGATCTATTTGCTGAAGGGTTCCAGAATGAAGTGCCTGTGAGTATTTGGGAGAAACAGAGATGGGAAATAGAACTATGTAAAATATTCGTAATATTAACTGAGCATAGACCGGCTCGTCTTCGCTACCACTAAAATTGGGAAACCATCCACTTCACCCATGCGTTGAAATATGCACAGCTGACTTCCTGCTTTGCTTCGTTCAGTGATTGTTCAGCCATTCCTACAGTGTATGTTTTATAAATAAAATGAACTTCCTCTCCCGAATCTAGGCAATAGATATCATTACAGGTTTCAACCCAACTCAGATCTTACATCTGTCCTGCCACCGCAAAATGGCCGCACATAAGTGTCACATCAAGTGAGTGAACCTGGTTGCCCTGGTGGAGGATGTGAAAGTTAACATGCCCACCAGGGCCAAGATGCCGCGCGCCGACCAGCTGATACGCTATAAGGAGGCGTTGAATGTTCAAAGACCAGGGAAGGCGGATTCAATCTCAGATCAATCCTCATTCCGTGATATCATTCAAAACATGTGCATGGAACATGATCAATATGTTGAGGACGTTCCCGTCGACAAAAGAATCTGGAAGGAGCTTCACGATGCCTGCCTGGAAGAAGAGCGGGAGCTGCAATTTTTATGTGATTCGAGTGCTGGGGAGTATTGCCATCAGTGCCATCGTGAGGCCTGGTATTGCAGCCGCCTTCGCTGCGACGGGGAAGCCAAGGTCGATAAAGGGTATATCGGAGCCTCCGGAGCACCTACCAACGCCGTTCTCGTATCTTTTGGGCCCCAGGGGGATGTGGTGAAGCCAACGTATCTCGGTTGGGATCCTTCCGTGGGGACTTGGTTTTGCTTGAAATGTGAGACGTATGAGTGGCCAATGGATGGCATTAAATTTGAAGAGACGACGGAATGGAGTCATCCGGTCGTATGGTGGAAGGAGGAGGAGGAGGACGAAGATGCTTATGACCAAGCTTGCAAGGGGTTATCGAGGCTTTGATTCATTTCCTGATAGTGACATGGATCCAGCAGCCTATTAATTTTGTCCAGCCCACTTCAGAATTACATCAAAGGCTTAATATTAAGGACCACTTCTTTTTCAAGTTTATAGTAATAATAGAACAAGGTAGTATTCATGCGAGCAATGTAGAAGTGGATAAGTCGCCAGAGAAATGGGCCTTTGGTTTCATCTCCACCATGGCATCCATCATCAGTGATAGTGGACTTGTCGTCCATGATAAGATCCGCTGGGTCAAAATCACAGGCATCATCCTGGCCTTCGTTGTCGACCTGCATCATTTCTAAGTAGCTGCTACTTGTATCTGTACATGATACCTTGCTGAAGACCATGCTCTCAACCTCACTCTCAGTGATGGATACATCTTTCTCTTTATCCGTGAGATCTCTCTCAGAATCAATATCCGAGGTAGTATCATCCCCACAGTCATCACAATCCGCCAACCAGGATCGCACTCTTGACCGCACAGCTGTTGGTTTGTTCTGTGAGAGCGGAGACTGGGATAAAGAGGACGCTATGTGCTCTTCCACTTCATGCTCCTCGAACCAAGGTTCCCCTCCCGGTGGTGGTTTCCCCCTCGCGGGTGTATTAAATAGGGAGACCGGGCGAGAACCAGATATGTAGGACATTAGCAACCCTGCTCCATTCTGCACCCGCTGTCTCTCATCAGCATACACCTTTGTGCTCCACTCCCAGTTCGCACACAGGAACAGGTAGATATCATCTTTGTTGCCAGTCACAGGCTCACGGGAGTGCCGTCGAAGTCCCCATTTATTTTCCCACCTCTCAACCATAACATATATGTACTACCAGGGTCAGCAAGCTGTGTGCACATAATCAGGTGGATGAATCATACATTGATACAGTCAGTTCTTGTCTCTTCATCCATCTTGTTACCTTTATGTTTGGCTACATAAAATGACTTGATTCGACGCCAGTAACCCCAGATTGTCTTTTCGGATTTGATCCGAAACTTGTGGGTCTCTTCAAGCCAGTCGAGAAAGGCTTTAAAGTTATGGGCGGTGAAGTCTACCATGAATTGATGAGGAGTGGTTTGGAACCTCTCTGGGCAGAAGCTGACCATTCTAAGTTAGCGAGCAAAGGTCCAGTTTTGCTGGGAGGGAGGAACTCAAAAAATCATTCTCACATCTCTAGCTTCCTCCATACTGTCCGCGAGCCTAGTTTGGTGTTATTCGCGCCGTTGTTCACCTTTGACCGTCGCCGCGTCGGGAAACGGTCCATCCCAACCGGATACGGCCGCCCCCGATCGGGTCTAGCGTTAATTACGCCGCCCCGCTGCTTTTGCGCGCCTATTAATATCGCCCGTCCCCTCGTGGTTTCCATCATTTTGCTCGATCGTCCGTTCTCTGCTTCCTCCTCATGTCGCCTCATCCGGCACTTGATCTGGAACTGCCTGAGTGACGCCCAGATTGGTGGGTCAAGCGCAGTAGATAATTTTTCCGCCGGGGCCAATGATAAATTGGCTCATCTAGATTCTAACTCATGGTTCCTGAAATGGTTAATTATTTAACAAGGTGGTGATCCGCATTCAAAAAAAGTGTGGGAAAAACTAATCATGTATGTTAGGAGACAAAGCATTCTTCTGTATACTTGATACTTCCCTGATAAGAGCTTGTCAAAAGAGCCAACTATTATGCTCTTTTTAGCAGAAGAGAATAAGTTTGATACATGGGGTGAACAGGGATACTGGGCTTTCCTGGTTGAGAAATGCAGCAGCATGGCCTGGTGCAGCAAATGGCAGTCACTGCCACCATGAGAAAGTTCATCAAAAAATGACCTGGTTTATCCGCCTGCTGCGACAAATCCACAAGAACAGCTTTTCTATTTATTGATGGCCATGAACACAGAAGCTTGTGTGATCAACATCAAAGAAAAATGTAAGAATCATCATTTTTTCTGAGAACTCTAGTGGCTGCTTCTATAATACATGATTTCAGTTCTGTTTCTTCTAGATGAACATTCTCAAACAATCTGTTTAGTGATCATGTCATCTATCAGTTTTTCTGTAACATTCTCATCTTCAACATCATTTTAATCACTCACTTTAAAGTTAAAAGATACAATTTATCTGAATGTGAAATCTTCATTCTCAAAAAAGACAGTTTCAATCAGACTTTTTGATTTTAAAAGCTTGAAAAATGAGTATGATGATTTTTATAAAATGTGATGCATTGTAAATTATATACTGAGATGTTGTATTAATTATGTCAGATCAATAAAGCAATACATGAATTTCTTTCAGTAGAAATCAAAAAGAATTGTTATTTGTCTGATATTATTGTTCTTTAAACTGATAAAAACTTTCTGATTAAAGCTTTAATTCTGATAGCTGCAGCAATTCTTTTATTAAAAACAGAAAAGTTAAAAAGTGAAATTGAAATTGAATCTAAATGAGAGAAAATTGATTGAGAAGAGATAAAATCAGTAACATATATGTTTGAAAATTCAGTCATAAAATCTGCAGATGTGAAAAAGATTGTGTGTTTCTTTTAAGTTATGAAACAGCTGTTTTGAGAATCACAAACTTGCTGCAGTAACTGAGTTGAAGTTCATGTAATTTTTTTGATAATTCTTCTCACTAGCAGTTGAAAAATTGATTCAAAGTTGTTCTTCTCTGCTAACCACATCTTAATGCAACTATTGGAGCAAAATTGATGTATCATAGTAGCTGCTGAGAACAGGCAGGTACTCTGAAGCAAATTATGAAAAGAGGTGAGAATATGGTTTGCTCTGAGATGGGTTGTGAAAATAAGTTAAAATTGAGAATTGTACAATCAATTCAGACCAAACACAAAAATGTCAGTTGTGGTTTGCCTCAAGTTGTCTGAGAACACAACATAACAACATGACTTGTGTTGCCTTGGAGTGAGCAACAGAAGTGCTGGAAATTGTGATGTGCTCTAATGCAAATTTGTTGTCTTGAGACAGACTGTGAGAACCAGTCAAAATTGTGGATTGTCTCAGTAGACAATCAGAAATTCTGGATTTTTTGATGTGTCTTAGGGACACAGAGTTCTCTTAGGGCAGGTCATCAAAAAGATGGGAATTGTGGATTTCCCTGGGGAAGCAAGTGTTCTTAGGGCAAACCACCAAAAGAGACAAAAATGCGAATTGCCCTGGGAGGTGGATTGTCCTCAAGGCAGGCCACAGAAAGACACAAAGAACATGGAGTGCCCTAAGAGAGATGAGTGTCCTTGAGGCAGGCCACAAAAGATCCACAAAATGTGAATTGCCCTATGGAGGTGGGTGTCCTGGGGCAAACAACCAAATGCATCAAAATCATGAGAAAAGATGTGAATATTGTTGTTCACCCCTAGTAAGGTAAGCTATGATGGGTAATGAGAAGGCAGAAGAACGAGCAAACAAGAGAACAAGCAAACTAAATGAGGATGAGTGAACAAGATGAGGACAAGCAAACAAGATGAGGATGAAAGCAAGAGGACAAACAAGCAAGAGGATGAACAAGCAAGAATGAGTGAACAGTAGGACAAGCAAACAAGATGAGGATGAGTGAACAAGAGGATGAGCAAACAAGAGAACAGGCAAACAGTAGGACAAGCAAACAAGATGAGGATGAGTGAACAAGAGGACAAGCAAACAAGAGAACAAGCAAACAGTAGGACGAGCGAACAAGATGAGGACAAGCAAACAAGAGGACAAACAAGATGAGGACAAGCAAACAAGCTGGGATGTTGTCCGGTCCTGGGTAGGTGAGTCTCAATGGTTTTCCTAAGCACTGACAGGTTTGTTTTCACCCATAGGTGTTTCCTACTGACTCTGCTGGTTTCCAGTTCCAGTTGATTGCCAGGGCGATCAGAAGGTGGTCGGAGTCACAGTCTACCTTCTTGTCAATCTTGCAGTGGATCACCTGACTGGCCAGGTTCTCTGATGCAAATGTAGGTTGATTGTGGACTCTCCATTCTTCCATCAATGAGTTGGGGTTCCGGGTTCAGTGAGGAGCTGCAGCTGCAATTCTCCAATAATTGTGAGAAGTTCTTTGGCACCTGCCTCAAGACTCTTTCTCCCTCAGGGCTCTTTTCCTTCCGGAGACTCCCTCCACTATGTCAGTGTGAGGATTTGGTTGATTCGCG
>LJPK01000189.1:0-30663 GCA_001430945.1 Amauroascus niger
TCTGAAACATTTTGAAAGTGAAAGATATTTAGTGAAAAATACAGTTCTGACTGATTTCACACTAGACTGAAACAGGAATATAATCTCAATTCTGTAATTAATTATTATTGCAGATTCAGGAGATTCAGTAAGGATTCAATTTAAATTTGTGGATCTACCTTAGGAGACCGTCAGGCTCCACCGCATGGGGGGGTGTTAGGTAATACAGCTAGCCCTAGGCCACGTGACCCACAAACAACCATTTGTATGTAGCTCCACTAGATAATTACACTACCTACAATGCAAGCAAGGTCTTACAGTTGATCCATGAGAAATGCATGTCTTTGTTTGAATGCTGAATAAGTAGTTACGGCATCTACTTCTACAGGAACTTGAAAAATACTGGCCAAAAATATAAAACGGTCAATAGATTTCTCAAAAGGATCCCAAACTCATTTCTTGAGTTTTGTTTCATCATCTTCCTCCGTAACTGGTGGGATCCTCATCTCTCTCCTCACCAATTCCACCTCCATCACCCTTCTGTCCAAGGGTACCTTATCCCCCAAACCATCATCCTCATAGTCGAAATACAGCGCCCAACCCAACATCCGGCCATCTGCGTCCTTTTCCTCAGCCACTGCAAATCCTTCCCACCAGTCAAATGTCATCCGTCGGTCAACAGGAGTGCAGTCCCATGGCCCCATCATCTGACCTTCAGATTCCTTTTTGTTGCCATATTTCAATTCATAGGTATCCTTGTCAACATAGACCCAGTTGAGAAGAGGTGGATCAGTCGTTACGGTGCTGACGAGGCCCTCGCCCTTGCGCCATTTGTGTTCGGGGTGTGGGAAGAAGTAGCCTTCAAAGTGGTGGCAGTGGTGGAGGGATGCTTTGAAGCGCGAGGCATCGTCAAACGGCTCGTCGGGGTCGTCATCGGAGGGTCGAGAGGCGACCCATAACTATATATCGCTAGACTGTCAGCTTCCGAGAGAACAGGTGGGTCGAGGGGACACGTACCTTGTGATCTTTCAGTACGACATAGCACCCATCCACGTCTTTACTCTTCCTTGAAGGATCATAGCAGGATATTATTAGATTTGCCTTCCGGCCTCGGTGGTCTTGTCTTCTTTGGCTGCGCTGACTCGAACGGATAGCTTCTGTAGTGCCAACAATGGCAGGGCAAGCAGCAACCGCCGTCAATACACCAAGGACCATATCTGCATTCTCCAGCGTTTCCCGCAGTTATGCTCAAAAAACTCAAGTCTCCGACGGCGAAAATGCGGTCAATGAGAAGCTTTGTTGTTATGTAATGATATTAATTGAAGCGGATTATAATGCGCGGCGGGAGTTTATCAAACAGGCGCCCAGTTCATCCCAACGATTAGGGTCGCAAGTATCACTTTGTTCGCGGTGCCGGGTAGGATATTGGCCAAAAAAAAAAAGGAGTCCGAAAATTCTCCGTGTAAAAACTGCCCATCAATGCATCCCTTTTGACAATTGCAGCGCTTCAGACTTCTCATCCCCTCCTCCCCCCCGGTCGCCTTTTGATTGTTGAGTGAAAGCCGCTTCAGCGCAAACTGGCCGGTCTTGGCAAACGCCACACGGAGTGCTCTGACGTCATTCCGCCGTTGGACGGAATCCTTCCCGACGAACGACCAAGTTGTCGCGATCGAAAATGTCGAGGGAATTTGTTCACTGAACTGATGGCAAAACCTCGCACCAAAAAGACAGTATAATAGAGAAATCTAAGACATTAAAAAAAAGGTAAGGAAACTATAGCTTTTGTTGCTCGTTTTCACTCAATGTTCTAGACCACTGTTTTTCACAGGGCTACGTCTCATCCTGCCTCACTAAATGTATAGTCGCTGTTTTGATATCTATTCGCTCCCTTGCTATTGTCAACCCCGACTCCGTCTCTTCTTTTTAGTGTCAGCTCGGTCTCATCTCTGATTCACGGATTCTCCGTTTCCGGCTCACCTCAGTTATTCGTAGTTTGAGATGTATATATAGCCTAGAGTAATTGCGAATTTCTTGCAAATGGATCAAGATCAACCGATCATCATCGCTGACAGAAGAATTCGTCCTTTAAGCCTCGTAGTCTCTGCAACCTTTTGGGAGGCTGTTGCTCGCCTGAAAGCGTCAATTGGACATTCCTTACTCCACAAGAGGTCATACACCGAACCCTCTCTATCACTTCCCCAGAGAATCAGAATGGCCGCCAAGTATGTTCCCCCTTTTCCGAATATGATTCCAGGACTGCCGCTTATAGCAAATCGCAGCGTCGAGCAAGTTGCAGATACCTATGATGTCCAGTCCCAAGCTGGGTCTGAGCATGACCAGGCATACCCGTACGTTGCCGATCAGCAGCTCGCCCAACGAGGCGGCGCGATCCGTAAATCGCGAATCCGGGACCGCCCTGAATCTAGGGCATCTGAAAGCAGTGCCTTGAAGATCAAGATTGAACTGGATATCGAGGCTGAGGTCGAATTGTATGCCAGAGTTAAGGGCGATATAACCATCGGATTGCTATAAAAGAAAAGGCGCCGTGAGTTTGCTTCAGAATGCCAAAAAGGTCGATTTGCGAAAAACTAACCAATGAGTTGTGACGCGACAGTTGATTTTGAAAACATTTCTTCCCACCATCTTTTTTTTTCCGAAAATGAAATTTCTCCTCTTTCCTTTGGAATGAGAACGCGCGAGGGCCTTATGATGGCTGGACTATGATTAGGCCTTTTGATGATGTATGACAATCCATGTCTCTATTTTGTTAGTTTTCACTAGAATCCAAGTGATATATCAATTAACTCAATCTATAAACCAAATTTCGTGTAGAATGAATGTTTGGATGGGGATCTGGGTAACTGAAGTTGCAGATAAATGAAGTTGACCCTCGGACAAATCTCGTAACTAGTTAACTAACTCGACCCCTGAAGGACCCCCGCCAAGCCCACTAAAAGCACTCGCCCCCTCCATACGGATGAGTATATTTAGTTGTGTAACTACTCCGTAGTTGCAGATTGAAATTAAAGCGGAAGACTGTAGCTGGTTGACGTCCAATATATGTTAACTAGTTATTCAGGGAGAGCATCATCTTGACAGTGTAAGCTTACACAACGGGACATGCTGATCTCATCGTCCCCAGTCTATTGAGGTAACTACTTATTGACTTCCTGAATGCCCAGTACCTAGTTACAATCCAAAAAACCAATATAACAATGTCAAATGCTTATTGTATGCCATCTACGCAGATAACGGAGCAACTAAATCCAACAGGTGCCGGCCAGAGCTCCTAACCTCCAACCATCCGCCTTCCTCCACAATAACCACCTTCCCATCCACGCAAACCCGCCTCCACCTCTCGTCATCCTCGTCAAACTGAATCCTCATTCCGTCGACGGCCTCATATCCCACAAGTTTGTCTTCCACATGTTGCCCTCCCTGGTATGCCTTGGTCATCAATTCCATAGCCACCTTCGGACCAACCGGACCAAAATGAACGACCCTCAACTGCCCATCAAACGGCTCCGATGAAGGGGAGATCGTGAACCCCTTCTCCAATTGAGAAACGAGGGTTGCAAGAACATACATGTGGCCTTCCCTATCAATCGGCTCTTCTATTTCTCGGCCAGACGCAGAATCTCTTCTGATCAGCGTCACGCGACCGTGATATTGATGTGTCTTAGACGGATGCAAGAGTTCTTTGGCCGCCATTTGGAATCTCTGTGCACCAAACTTGCGATAATGGCCGGTATCGCTGTCTGCCACCAACGATGCGTGCATACCCCAGCTCAAGACAACGGCTCCGTAGATTTCAGCTTTTGACTTGCCCCCATCGCCTTCACCTATTGGTTCTCTTCGTCGTCCTTCATCAGTAAGATAGGCCGACCCAGGTGAAAATACCACCCGAAATAACGGCAGCCTTCGCGCTTCCCCACGTAGCAATGCTGATAACCCCCACGTAGCGTCTTTGAACAGTCCCGCGGAATTCGCGGTAGCATTTCCAGTCCCCATTGGAATGAGCGAAACGCACGGTGCCACAAATCTTTTTGCGTGGCTGCCATCATCTTCATCCACAGTCGCAAACACCTTGATGATGTCGACGAGCCCACCATCGCCGGAAAGTAGAATAATCGTTTGCTTCACCCCGGCCCGTGCTCTGGGTAAGAAGATAGTCTGGCTTAATTCAATGATTGTGTCCGCTGTTCGAGTCTCATGGACATGGAAATTCATTACGCCCACAGCCGAGAGTAACGGTCTCAATGAATGTTCAAAAAACAAGAGGGCGCCATGGGTTCCTGAATGCGTAGATATCACGACATGTACATTCGAATCGCTGGCCGTTTGGGGGTTGAGGTACGCAGGCAGAAAAGACTGGCTACCCTGTTGCAGTGAGTGTGGTACCTTTGACGCCTGGAGGCAGCTCAGCTTGAAGGTTGTATTGTTTGGATCTTTATTTTCAAGGAATAAAATCCTGGCTGCATTGTTTCCGCTGTTTCTGTCCTGGAGAAACGTGGTGATGACGTTACTCAAGGGGAGCGACGATGTCTGTTCTGAATCCTCGTACTCGATGTTCGTCTCCGATAGCCAGAAAATAATATTCTTGTCATCTAGAACACCTTCAAACCTAGTAGACATTCTCGTGGCTTCAAAGTTATCGAATTTCGATAGCTCCAGATGCTTTTGCTTTCTTTGCCCGAAGAAAGAAGGACAGGGTTATGGCTGTTAGTGTCAGTAACATGAGAGTGCGACTGAGTCTAGAATCATATAACTAAGCCTCGCAAGGGTTACGAAGACGACGTGTCTAGTCTTTAAAAAAAAGAAAGACTTTGGAGATGAAAGCTGGAGTCCAGAGACAATCCAATCTCATTGGCGAACTAGAAGATACAATCTAAAGATGCAATAAACGCCGAAAAACCAGTCATCCTCCGCATTTATAGATAGCTCTCCGGTGGTTATTCTAGTTTCTGTTTCAACTCAAAAGGACACAACAACCCGACGAAACTGTTAATAATAAGAATATGCTGTAGCAGGTTTCCTCCCAGTATAGTACACAGTTAAGTCGACTCTTCGTCTAGTCTAGCTGCAGCATGCTTGTCACTAAGGTTAACGGCAATGAATGATTTGGGTAATTTGACACTGGTAGCAAGGGTCAGCTTTTATTTAGGCGAAGTGTGTAGAACAAGCTACTCACGTATCAAATTTGGCTCTCAGTGTCTCGATCACTTTCTTCCAATCGTGATGAGCAGTGAGGCTCCTTCTTGGAGCACATCCGATTGCGTGTCTTGAGTCTAGTTGAACATCAAGCGGGTCAAAAGTGTGGCATCCAGGACTAATCGAGATTCTGATAGAGTACGAGAATTTGGCTGACTCGCTGTCCTTAGACTCGTAAAGCTCAAAACAAATTTGGGAGAGGTAGTCCAATTCAGGAATGGCACGCCGAGCAATCTTCGTCTGAATCCCTCCTTCTAGGATGCAGTTGAGGAGAGTGTATATGTGCGACTCTTTTGTAAAATAGAAAAATGACTTGGCATCTGGAGACGCCTGTACCTCTTCCAGATCCATCACAATCTCACGAAGGAGAGGCAGAGAGGTCAATAAGCCGATTTCCAATTTTTCTTCATCCTCAATACCATATTCTTGAGGAGTGACAAAGTCAAACAAAACTTTGGCAAGGCTATATAGCTGCTTCAATCTAGAGAGCCGTTTATCAATTTTCGGTTTCGTGGGTGTAGATCCGGGGTAGAGTTTGAAGTACGAGTCATAAGAATCCTCAATTGAGCCAAGTGGTTGCATTAACCCGGCATTGACCTCCTCCTCATAGACAAAGTCATCAGGGGGTAGGAAAACCCACTCAAGGAATTGACGGTTATGCAGAGCGTCAAACTTCATGCTATCGTACAATTCGGATAATTTGCTCGGGTCAACTTTTTCGGTGTCACAAAATTCTTTAAATAGTTTTTCCCATCGTTCTTTAAAGAGCTGAGAATCTTCTCCAGCGCACCAACGACCTTGGACATCAGCTAAGCTGAGAGTATCGCCTTGCGCTTCAAAACCGCTGTGAGCCGAGTTTTGAGCTTGCTCAACTCGCTCGAAATTGTGACGCATAACGCTGCGGTGAAATTTCATGAGCTCAACGACGGTTGACAGCACAACAGAAGGCTCTGGAAAATTTTCTTTAGGCCATGCAAACTGAGGAGGTGCGGAGTTTCCTTCGCGCAATAGAAGTTTCAGCTTCTTTTTGACCTTGTCCATAACATCTTTGGCTGCGTTTGAATCATCAAGCAAATCTTTTCTTACTTGAATGAAATTTTCTGGCAGCTCTTTCACGTCGAGGAAAGCAGAGGCAAATATCTGGGCTGGCAGCATATTAGTACATTGGGTTAGATGATGTTTGAGATTGCTTACCGCTGGTACTAACTCTACGCTCAGAGCTAGTAAACATCCTAACATCGTTCAGGCATTCTTTATTCATTAGTTTCAAGTCATCTCGCATATTCAAGCCGACATCCTGAGATTGATATCTTGCAGCATGCGTCGGCTCTCCACCCCATTTGATCACCAGCTGCAACTTATCAAGAATCAAATCATTCTCAACAGCAGAGAAGCGCGAAAATGTCGGTGCCGATATGGAGTCACTCCGGGTCGCCGGGCGTCTGGTGTTCTCACCTTCACCCTCAACAGCAGTTTCGATATTGGGTAGAGATCCAATATCCGGTGAAGGCTCAGTTCCTGGAGAGTGGCCTTCAGGCTTCCGCATTTCCTCTACTGTGCGTCTACGGAACATTGGCTTGATTTGCACTTTTGTGCCCGGCCACCCGCCTTTATGGTGGAGCGAGGCCCGGAGGAGTTTAAGCTTTGCAATATCCTCAATCTTTTCTTTCAATGCGAGATCGACCGCGTCAGAGACGCTGCGCAGCGCTGTTTCTCCTTTAATAACGACTTCTTCTTGATGTCCTTTGAGCAAGTCAATAAATGGCTGGGTGTGAAAAGTAAACTTGAATTTCTGTTTTGGTGTACGATCGGCATGCCGAATTACAGCAACCATTCCCTTGAGTTTCCAAGAGTGTTTAGAAGGTGGCGGTGGAGCGGTATGCGGGTTTGATTGGCCAGATTCCTTTGATGTAGCGCCGTTAGGTGACGAGGATGTGCCGTTTATTGTCTGGGGTGCGATTTTGAGCTGGTTGGAAGCAATAGTGGGTTCAGGCTTGGATGTTGGTGGTTGGCGATCCATGGCGCCGTCAGCTGAAATAGATGAGAAGCTTTTATTTCCGTGATTGTGCAGACCCAAAATGCTGGGAGATTTTAGGAGGTTCTTCAACGCACTACGCGGCGAGCTTGAGCTACTCTTTCGTGGCGAAGTGGCCTCGCTCGATGGTATATCAGGTTGTTCCAATGTCCCAGCCCGCCGCTGTTTTTCCTTAATAAACATGTCACGGAGAATCTTTGCACATTTATCGTAGTAGTCGTTGTTATCTTTCACAAAGCTCCAGCCGTTGACATCAATGACATAAGAACTATCGCGGACGCGAAGCAGGTCGAAGCCACAGATCCTCTGACCAAAGCCGTTTGAGATTTTGGTGGCCATAGTTGCTTCTTCTTTGCTCAATTTGGTGATATATCTCAGTTCTTTTCCATGAGTATTACGACGCACAACTCCATCCACCACTGGAGACTTGCGGGTTTCGGCATGGCAAAAATCGGGACCGACAGTATAGGCCTTAACATCCTCTGCATTGTCGACTCGAAGAAATTTCTCGTAGAGATAGCTCCCATTCGGTTCAGTAACAGATCGTGGAAGTTTAAGATTCGGATCGTACTCTGAGCTTTTGTTTCCGACTTTTCGGAAAAGTCGCCGCCCCCCTCCACCATAATGTTGATCATCGGGAAAGTAGATGTGAATATTATGGTCTTCGCCACTAACTGGTTTCTCGACGAATGGCTTGCTGAAAGTTTTGCCGTCCACGATAAGGGACTCGCCGTCCTCAGACATAGTGACGCTTTGGGTTCGAGGAGTTCCACCACCTGTCCCATCATCCGGCCCTTCTAGCTTCACTCCTGTTAGGTTATACACGTGTTGAGCGAGTTCGGGGGACGCAAGTCTGGGACCACCATCTCGATTCACCTCCACGCGCTTTGGAGTCGGGACGCCCATTTGGTCCAAGATACGAAGACAGAGGCGACGATCCCAGAGAACTTCTTGCATAGGGAGGTCGTTAATGCAGAATGGTTTCCGAAGCTTCGCGTAAGCAATTGCCTTATCCAACGGAAACCCATCTGAGAAAAATGCAATTAGGAAATCACTATTTTGGTTAGAATCTCAACAATTTCTAGCTGCCAAAACGGATGATAGGCTCACCACTCTGGCCAATTTTCTACATCTACGAACAATGAGTTAGCGGGAGTATGCAGACGTTGGGGAACTCATCAAAGATGTCTCATACCTTCATCGAGGATAACCTTATCACCAAAGACGATTACTTCGAATTCACCATTTGATTGCAATCGTGTAAGTATGTTTTGACTTGGTTTGCTTCGCGCCTTAATATCAAGGGCACAAACACCGATCCGTCCAACCGTCGGTTTATCTGACAGACGGTTTCAATCAGTTTTAGGATAGGGAAGACAAATCTCGCAAGGTTATTGTCTTACATTCCGCTTCACTGGTGCTGCTGGCGCCAGTGCTACCACTGAACCTTCGGGGGGCCCGGCTAGAAGACCTTCCTGGTCGAGAACCCCAATTTGTAGCAAGCGCATCTACAACCTCGGCTCGCTGAGAAGAAGCAGACTGGCCTGAAAGGCAATGTTAGTCAAAGATAACAAGAGGTGCGAAGTCACAAACCTTGAGGGCCTGCTTCTGGAGATGCAGATGATGGAACTGTATCAGTAGAGCTCGAAGAAACGGCAGCGCAAGATGACTCGACACGTGCGGGATCGAGCACTGCCGCCGCAGACGTCGTGGGCAGCTTTGTAGGATCCTCCATAATGCTCTTCACAGACCCAGCGATTCTGGATACTGCAGTACTTGGATACTTGTCCACTGCGGGAGAATGAAAGCTTGATGTAAGGGAATAGACAGAGGAAAAAGAAACACGGTGACCTTCACGATCAGTCACGGTGCGTTGAGAGTTCTGGAGAGTAGAATCTTCCAGCACACCACTTGGCTCTATCAGCCCAGCAGAAGAATGCGATCTTCCTGCCCGCGTATCTGAATGCGAAGTATTCTGATGTGCCGAAGAGACGGTGTTGCTGGCGGGTGTGGTTGAAGAGCCTCCGTGAAGTGAGGAGGATGGGGAGGGGGAGGAAGTGAGAGAGAGCGACGTTGAGGTGGGATTGGGGGTGGTCGTTTGCAATATGCCAGATTTGGCAACTGTGTCTCCCTGCGCACCTGGCACGTCCAGAGCACCCGAGCCGGCTTCGGGTGGAGTGTTCCAGCCGTCCTTGCTGACAATGCTCCTCTTCTGCCCCTGGTCCATCCTGATATCGAGTTTTGAGCACGCACTGGACAACAGGGTGATTGAGGTGCTCCGTTGGCAGCAGAAACCGATTTCACACAAAAATAACAAACGTCAGCTTCCTCAACAGGGTTCCCAGACAGAGCAATGGCAGCTGCTGTTGAAAGCCAACGTCACAACTCCTCTTCTTCCCTCTGTTCTAAATTTTATATTTGGGCTGGGAAAATGCTTTGAATCCTGTCTGCCGTGGGGTTTCAATCGCAATGCCGCCACCAACTCCACTTCTCCACGTATAGTCTGCTCTTGAATCTACTGCCTTCAATACGCGTTCTCCGTTATCGAATCACCGTTTGATTGGCAAATGGCTTGCTAAACTGCATTGGGCTGAAATTTCCTCTCCGGGTCTCTTAGGAAACGAGGATTTACAGCGGGTACGTGGGAGGTTATGGGCTGTCAAAGAAACCGTGGCTCTGGAAAACGGGCTTTAAACTGCGATGCTCATATTGGGGGCATTCGACTGGGGTGATCCGAAGGCGGTGAGACGGGAGACCCTCGTTGATTCTTCGACCCAGGTCGTGATATGGCTAGCCAATTCAGAAGCAAAAAAGGCAGATTGGGCCAACGAGGAGTCTATGAATCGAAAGTGTGGAATTCCAATTCTCGATCACACAAGTCATTCCCAAAGGCAAAATTCCCCCAATTTTTTTCCTTGGAAAACCAGTCGCAGGGAATCTTATCTTATCGCCGCCAAGCTAGAGCCTGTTTGAGCCTAGGGCGGATCTGGCCTTCAAAAGTCGAAAAATAAAAAGAGACTTTCAATGTTTTTTGCGGTTGGAGCTCTCGAAGCCGACAAGGTGAACGTCCTTTAGATAACTTCGCCGTTGGCCAATCTAGTGATCTTCCGGCATCATGCCGTCAATTGATGATGGGGTATTTGGAATGCCGCTTGCAAAACGCCAAAAAACTTCGCCTGAACAGCGTACCGTTGAAGCGACAAAACCAGCAAACTCAGCTGGGTCAAGGATATTTTCTCCGTTTCGCGTAAGTTGAGGTTCATTTTCCAAGTGCTGGTCTATGGCCTAACAAATATATACACTGCAGACGTTAGGCTTGGTCTCCCCGACCTCTGTTCCATTCACTTCTGTCGCGTTGGGCAAAACAACTTTCCAGATTACCACTTCCGTCGGAAAGAGTTTACAAACATATGATCTTCGTCGGGGTCTTAATCTTGTCTTTCTTACCTGTCCTCAAACTCCTGCGACGATTACAGCAACATGCGCATGGAAAGATCGTGTGTTCGCTGCGTGGGGAGGGTCGTTGCCGGGTGAACCCCACGGTGTGTGGGTGTTTAAACGAGGAAAGAAAATAGCTGAATTGGATACTCCTGCTGGCTCGAGCGAACCCGTTGAGGAGCTCATGGTCTTTGGCTCCTGGATTGTTGGATGTGGAAGCAAGGCAATCCAGGTTTGGAAAACGACGAGCCTTGAACATTACACAACCCTAACCCCGCCTACACAGCGCAAAAGCTCAACAGGGCGCGTGCTTACTGGCAGGATTTGTAGCATGCCAACTTATTTGAATAAGATACTCGTTGGCAGATGTGATGGGAGCATTGATATTTGGAACGTATCAACCGGAAAGCTCCTGTACACGATTCTTCCTCCTTTTCCCAATGCTGGGATGGTGACGGCGATGGAACCCAGTCCGGCTTTGTCAATCATGGCCATTGCCTACAGTAGTGGTGCGCTTGTCGTTCATAACGTTCGAAATGACCAACCAGTTCTTCAACTGCGCTCTCCAACTTCGAACACTCTTCCCGTAAACTCGATCTCCTTCCGGATGGACGATCTTGGAGCTGGAAACGACGGAAGAAAAGCAGGGGTGATGGCAACTGCTGGAAGTAACAGTGGAGACATCACTATGTGGGATTTGAATGACGGTGGACGGGTAACAGGTATTTTACGTGACGCCCACGAGGATTCTGGCAAAGGTCGCGCGCCCGGTATCAACAGGATCAAATTTCTTAGCGGCCAGCCCGTTTTGATATCAACTGGAACAGATAATGCTTTAAGGTCCTGGGTATTCGACGAAATGCCATTTTCTCCCATTCCACGACCTTTACATGCGAGGACTGGACATTCGGCCCCGATCACTGCCATTTCATTTTTACCGTCAGGATCAGATGGATCGGAATCATTGGGGAAATGGTTGTTAAGCGCTAGTGAAGATCGCAGTCTTTATGGGCTAAGTTTGAGAAAGGATGCTCAAAATGCGGAGCTCTCTCAAGGGAAGGTAAAAAGCAAGTCCAAGAAAATTGCTGCTGTTCAGGGCTCTGGGGAATACGCTGCAAGGTCGGAAACATTGAAAGCTCCAGAAATTACGTGTATCGCTTGCTCGCTCAATAGAGATGGGGGAATGGGATCTACTGCTAATGGACCCGTATGGGCTAACGCGAAATCGACGGGCGCAGATACCACTAATAATACTGGTTGGGAGGGCGTTGTTACCGGTCACAAGGGTGATAAATTTGCGCGTACCTGGCTTTGGGGGAAAAGAAAGGCTGGTCGTTGGGCGCTGGAAACCGGAGATGGAACTGAGGTCAAGAGTGTCGCCGTCTCATCCTGTGGAACGTTCGCTTTTATTGGTTCAGATGGTGGATCGATTGATATGTATAACCTGCAATCTGGGATCCATCGTCAGTCCTTTCCTGCAAAACTTTCGCCGGCGCAGACACGGAAGTTGAGACTGCAGCAATTGCAAGTTGAGAATATCGCAGACGGAGGTGGTTTGCTCCGGCCCGGACAGGAGAAGCATATCAAAGCAGTAACTGGCATCATGGTGGATAGCCTAAACACTACGGTTGTTAGTTGTGCCTTAGATGGTAAAGTGAAGGTATGTGCGCCTTTGATACCATCAATGCTTGTACCTTCTGCTGACACCAGTTAGTTCTGGGACCTTCTTACTGGACGTTTGACGCATGAGCTCGATTGGTATCCGATGTGTGCCGTCACTGGGCTCCGGTACAGCAGCTCCAGTGACCTTATCGCTTTTAGCTGTGATGACCTCTCTATTCGCGTGATTGACATAGGAACAAAAAAACTCGTGAGAGAGCTCTGGGGGTGTGTGGGTCAGGTAAACGATTACTGCATTTCTCCCGACGGACGATGGATTATTGCTGCATCAATGGATTCTGTAATCAGAGTCTGGGATTTGCCAACGGGCCATCTTATCGATGCCTTTCGGCTGGAAAACACTTGTACATCTCTCGCGTTTTCGACGACCGGGGATTTTTTAGCGACAGCCCATGCGGATGGTGTGGGAGTTAATCTCTGGAATAATCAGAGCCTCTTTATGCACATTCAAACCAGTCATATCGACGAAGATGCAATCGCTGAGATTGCTGCGCCTACCGCCTCCGGAGATGGCGGGGTTGCTACCATTGAAGCTGCATTTAGGGAGGACGATAATGCGAATGAACAAGATGGACCCGTCATATCAGCCGAACAACTCGATGATAGTATGATGACACTAAGTATCACTCCCAAAAACAGATGGCAAACGTTGCTCCATCTCGATTTGGTCAAGGTAGAATATTCCGCTCACCGCCACTTTCGAAGTGCAGTGCTAACTACTATCTCAGCAACGAAATAAACCCAAAGAAGCACCCAAAGTCCCCAAGAAGGCACCTTTCTTCCTGCCGTCGACTCTCCCGAAATTGGAGTCTGAAGAACAGGTGGCCGGAAATGGCCCCAGCGACGGCGCCGGAGAAGACACGATTCGATCCACTAGGGCCGAGCGCTCCCGAATTGCAAAGATACAAAAACTCCACGGCGACACCTTGCACTCCTCTCAGTTTACCTCTCTCCTTCACTCTGGCAATTATTCCCGGTTTATCGAATACCTGAAATCACTGTCACCGGCCAAGGCCGACCTGGAAATCCGATCGCTCGACCCGATCAATCGCGAACATGGAAATGAATTAGCGATGTTTGTAACGGCGCTTACATCCCGGTTGAAAGAAAAGCGCGATTTTGAGATGGTTAATACGTGGATGGCGGTGTTTCTGAGGGTGCATTCTGATGCTGTCGAGGCCACGAGGTCTCGGGATGACAACGGGGACAAGATGAATATTGACGGGGCTGTTGTTGGAAAAATGAATATGCAAAAGGCGATGAGTGAGTGGAAGGCTGAGCAGGAAAGAGAAGGGAGAAGGTTGGCCGAGTTAGTTGGATATTGTCGAGGTATACTTGGATTTTTAAGGTCAACACGGTAGTAATTAACCAGTGAGCAGTAGTTACAATAACTAACTGGTTATTTTGTCATGTGCATGCGTTCTTTGCTGGGCAGTGCGGTGCCAACGCATGCCATCCAACAGTTCTCAATCAAAGGAAGACCATGTTCTAGTTGATAGTTCATGTCAATCAAGTTGCCTGTTCACCATTTTTCATTCTCCCAAGAGCCCAGAGCTGACTAAGCCCTTCCCTGTAAGTTAACGTAATCCACAAGCGAGCGCAACACCCAAGCGAGCGCAACACCAATTCAAAATATCATTCAATTTAACTACTCATCCAGTTCAACATGCAATTATGCCACCAATTCGGAATGAAAAGACCGGAAATTCTCTTGAGAGAGAGGGAAGACTTGAACTCACAATAAATTCTTTGCAAAATCAAGAAATCTCTTCAATCTGTGAAGCTGCACACCTATTTAATGTCTCTCATTCTACCTTAATCTACCAACTGAATGGCCAACCTGCATGGGTGAATTTACGTGCAAATTCAATCAAATTGACTGAGACTGAAGAGAATCAGTTAGTTCAATGGGTGCTGGACCTGGATAAACAAGGAATGCCCCCCCAATCAGCATTTGTTGAGAATATGGCCAATTATCTTCTTATCATTCACTCTACATCTATCATCCCCCTCTGTGTTGGAAAGAACTGAGTGTCAAATCTGATCAAACACCATACAGAGCTTCAATGCCACTATTCCTGATGATATAATCATGAACAAGCAAAATGTGAAGATAGGAAGGTTATTCAGAACTGATTTAAGATTCTAGGAGATACAATTGCTGAGCATGGGATTCTGACTGAAGATATCTACAACTTTGATGAGACTGGCTTTGCAATGGGTCTTTGCACAATCAAGATCATTACTAGTGCTGAGTGTTATGGCTGGGCAAAGCTTCTACAGTCTGGGAATCATGAATGAATCACTGCAGTTGAGTCAGTCAACACATCAGAATGAGCTCTATCTCTCTATCTTATTCTCAAGAAACAAAATCTGCAGAAAGGCTGGTTTGATGGGCTTCCAGATGGCTGAAGACTTGATGTTAGTTTTAATGATTGAATCACAGATGAGATAGGAATCAAATGACTTACTAAACTGTTTATTCCAGCTGTAAATTCACAGCAGATTGACACTCATCTACTTCTTATTCTGAATGGGCATGGCAGTCATCTTATCTCTGAGTTTGATCATATCTGCAAGAAGAATAAGATTATTTCACTGTGTATGTTTGTGCATTTCTTTCATCTCTTGCAGTCTCTGAATGTGAGTGTTTTTGCAGTCTTGAAGCAAATATATAACAGACTGATTGAACAGTAAATGCAGCTTGAATTCAACATCATCAAGAAGAGAGACTTTCTAGATGTCTATTCTGCAGTCTGTGCAGAGATCTTCAAGACTCAGAACATTCAGAGTGGCTTTATAGTTACTGAAATAGCTTCATTTGATTCAGACCAGATTCTTTAGCAGCTCAATATTCAGCTCTGAATCTCTATCCCCCCCAGTCAGTCAATCTAGCAACTCAGAGTTGTTCTGAATCCTACAAACATCTAGCAACCCCCATCAGTTGCATAGGCAGGTGGATAAGATCAAGAATCTTATGGGGGAGGGGCTTGAGAGCTCACCCCAGGGCTTGATGGAAGGATTTAACCAAATTATCAAGGCCTGTGAATATGGGATGGTCAGTGCTGCCATTATGAAGAAGCAATATCAGGATATATTCAATGCAAATGAGAAAGAGAAGCAGAAACACAAGAGATCTACCCACAGAATTCCACGCGAAGGAGGCCTAACTAGGGAGGAAGCTCAGAGCCTTATTATTCCACCTGCTGAGCTTGTTGAACTGCCTGTTGTTCAGCCCTCTGAGCCTGAAGCCCCTGACTCAGGGTGATGCTTATGAGCGCCACCAACATGTTCAAACTGCCATACTATCAGCCATACAAGAAGAAGCTGCCCTAGTCCTATTTCTAATTAATTAAATGTAATTAGGGGTTGTTGGGTGTAGATATTTCGGGTTAAATTCTAGCTAGTTGATCTCCAGCGATTTTGGTGTTGCGCTCGCTTGGGTGTTGCGCTCGCTTGTGGATTACGTTACCTAATTCCGCGGCTGAAACGGAAATTTACCAGGAGCTTTTGAGGCTTGAGCAACCACAAACCTTGTTAGTTATCTCGCAGTTTAGTTAAGGCATAACTTCATTCCCCCAAACATCCGCAAAAAAGGTCTTCGTTGCCTTGCCTGCCAGTCAGTCAGTCACTTTCAATCGGGCAGATCAATCTCTGGCATTGTGAACATCAATCCGCCAGTCTCATCGAGTCGCAAAGTTCTGGAAGCGATAAGAATCGAAATTTGTCTTTCTTTACCAACGTGCCAATCCCTCTTCCCTCTCGCTACTTGGGAAATCCCCCCCCAAAACCCGATATACGGGTCCTGTGTCTTGGACCTAATCAAAGAGCGGGAGGTTAAAAAGACAAGAGGTTCGGAAATACCACGACTGGCCGCTATTTAAACGACCCCATGTGATTTTCGATTCTCGTCTTCGTGCGGCTGGAGATTAACTTCGCAACCCTGTTTTCCCTAGCGATCTTTGCGACGCGCTCTTGAAAGGGAGACCTTTTTTTTTTTTTTCGAATAACTCGTGAGCTTGCGCGTGCCATCTCTTGATTGAAAAGGCCTCGGCTTCTTTGTCGTCTATTTCCAAGCGAGCGTTTTTAGACCCTACGTCCTGTCTACCTTATTCGCAATCCGTCCCAATCCGTCACCATGCGCTGGGGACTGTTCTTTCTCCTGATCATTTTCTTCGTCCTCATCGGCTACATCGGCTGGATCATATTTACACAATTCCGCGCTCGTCGGGCCGGTCTCCCTCCTCCGACGTGGAAGTCTTACATCCCGTTCACATCTGACACGGCCACGTACCGAGATAGCAATTTCCCGTCTCCTCGTCGCGGCGGAATCGTTGGCTGGGTGAAAGACCGAATCGACTCGTTGAGGAATAAACGGACATCTCCCGGTGCGTATGAGGAACCGTTGAGTGGTGGACCCGGACCGTACCGGGGCGCAGGTGCAGATCATGATGAGGCGTGGGATACAAGGGTTGGTGCGCTGGAGGATGGTCCGTATGGCCAAGGCCCAGGTCCCTACGGTCATTATGATGAACAGGGGTTTGGAAGAGCTCCGAGACGGGAGCCCTATGATAATGCGGGGTATGACGCCGGTCTTTCAAAGGCGAACCTGGAACCAGAGAGAGGAAGGAGTCGAAGTCGAGATCCAGAAGCACCGCGGGTGGGACTGACGCTTGGAGATACGGGCAAGCCATTGGAGAACCCATTTGAAGACCACAATGCGAGCAGTTTGAGGGATGTGAGTCCGCGACCGGAACCGGATAGTCGAAGTGGGAAGTGAATTACGGTGTTACATGTTTCGGAGAGAGTCATTGAGTGGGGACTCCGGCATTTTTTCTTTTCTTTGAAAGCGTTACTGGACTGCACAGTGCGTAATGAGGGATGACTTTTGTGTACATGTGTTTTTCTTTTATTTCTCAGGCCATCCTTGTATGTACGCTAGGCCGCTTTTTTTTTGGGGGGGGGGGGAGGGCGGGTTGGGCTTCTCGGTCCGGGCGGGCGGCGTTTATTCCTAGGCGCAGTGAAATTCAGCCCACGTTTCCGAGCATTTCGTATGGGTTGTTCATCCTCATCCGCTTCGACGGGTGTGTCTTGTTTCTGTTCTCTGCCTGCAATTCTTCGTTGCCATTTACGGCATTCTCTTGTTCATCATCATTAACAACGCTTTTGTCAGTGTCATCCTCAGACTTAACGGTTTTCTCCCGAGTGGAAAATAAAATGGCCATTGCCTTCTTGATCAAGTCATTCGAAATAGGCTCGCTCATCAAAACATCGCTTATCGAGTGTGAAAGAACCATCATGTGCGGCATTCTCCGTAAGAGCTCAAGGAGCAATCCCGCATCCTCTTTCAAACCAGGTTCATCAAGCAAAACCGACACTTCCAATGACTGTCGGAGAATCCGAAGTGAATAAAAGATAGACTGCATTTGAGCATTCAAATGAATATCCTCCCAATCCAGCATTTCCGCACGCCGGCTCTTTTCGAGAAATTTGCTGATATGGCCAGGACTAGGCCAGTTGTCTTCGTCCTTGGCTGAAAGTATCTGTTTTAAGGCAAAAGTCTTCCATGGCAACAAAGAAAAGTCGCTAAAATCGTCAAAAATGGTCTCCAGTCTGGTGTATAGGTCGGAGACCCATTCTTGCAACTCATCTTCCTTCAGGAGCTGGATCGGCGTCGGAAACACCCTCATCCCTCGCCGAGAGTATTCCAGTACTTTGCTCCTCCTGTCGTCAAGCGACACCGAGAGGTTGAATATCGAAAAGGCAATGCGTCGTATTTCGCTCCCTTCGTGCCACGCACATCGTCGAGAATGATTTTCAACCAACATGGGGAGATATATTACCGGCGGGTGATCTTCGACGTTGAAGTCAGGCCATATATATTGCAAATAGAGCTCCGAGACCCTCGGATCAAGCGCCTGTATGCCTTTATCCAGAGCCGCTGGGTATTTCAAAGAAGCGTATTCCTCGATAAACGTGGTATACGCGGCTTTGTTTTCCACGCCGCCAGTGTTTTCCTTGGCCCGTTGGACAATTTTCCCCCTGCTTAGGTGCGGATCCCTCTTCAACTCAAAAGCAAATCTCTGAATACTCCTGACACCTAATCTTCTGGCTATTTTGCAAGGGGAAAGTTCTGTCGCACGTATTAGTATTGGCTCAGCGCCGGTCTTGTTTTCATTGGATTCGATCGAACTAAAGAATATGACGGATCCATTAGAACCCAGATCATGAACGAGGAGGTCTGAATCTCCAGTCAGCACTGCTGCGCCAGACTGCCTTGCTGCCTCAGCACAATATATATCAGCTTCTCCGGAAACAACTTTGGTGATGCCCTCCCATATGGCATTGTCCAGTTTCTGTAAGAAATTGTGCGCATGAGGCACGTATTCGGCGATAGTTTCACTATTCCACCTTGTTCTCAAGTCCTCTATCACTGTTTGAACCATAAATGGGTTCTCTGGCAACCCACCGTGTCCCGCCTGCGGCGCCTTTTTGTTGAATACCATGTGTGCCGTGATCTTTAATGGGGTTCGCCGTAGACTCTGTGGTTTAAACCCCTGGGTTGAAAAGCCGTTGATAATCTCAAGTTTCCGCCTGGACGTTTCCAACCGCTCCAGCCGAGTATCTCGTTTCGATACCGGAAGCCCACCGTCAAAGTAAATCTTCTCTCTATTTGATCGTTAGTGTCTCTTCCAAAAAATGTTGAATCTTGTGATTTCGAAAGAGACTAACATCGTGACACCCGACTCGATGAGCTGCAGAAGAAATCGCATGACTCCAACGCTCACTTCGTTGCTCGTAGGTTGCGCCGTCACAGCATTCAAGTGCGGAGGCATTCTTGATAATAAATAGTAGTACACGTGGTACACCAAAGCCGGTCCATCTATCACCACAGATGTGACCGGTCTCGCTTCATCAGAGGCAATCCCTGTCTTGCCCAGCCAGACTACGTCTGCATGTGGCAACAGGTGCCGTGTTAAGTGCGCGATCCCCATATTCGCACCTGGTTAATGTTGATTGTATGTGCTGGGGACTGGTAGTAAAGAGATAGAGAAAGAGCCTGTGAAAAAAAAGATATCATGCGATCTCTTATCGAGAATTCATCCACTGAGCATATGCTATTTGAAATAAAAATAGTGGACAAAGGAGACGGCGCAACCAAACTTGATAATGAGCCCCCCTAGTTACAAGCGACCTTCATGGGGGATTGAGGTTCTTACATGGATATTGATAAAGATTTCCAACCCCGCTGCAGTCTTCAGGAAGTCAACTTAAGCTCCCCCGGTTTCCCCCCTGAATGCGGGAATTCTTGGCATCGGCTGACACAAGTTTAAACGGTCAAAAAAGAGCGAACGGAAATAAATATCGGAAAATCAGAGTTGAAAAACAAAAACGCCCTAGGAAGAATACTGGACCTCCGGAAAAGCTCGTGTGAAAATGTTTCCCTGCTCTCTCCATTTTTTGCCTGGGCCCTCATTTTGCCGCGTTGACGCTCGCAGTCTTGGGCAGATCCGATCCGATTGCTGCAGTGGCCCCCGCGTCCACCGTCAAGATCGTGCCTGTGATCCATCTCGCCTCTTCTCCAGACAGAAACCGCACCGCGCTTCCACAATCCCATCCATTTCCCTCCGTGCGCAAAAGGCTACGGTTCTTCCGGGCCTCCCGCGCGTCCTCACTCATCCCAGGCCCATACATCATAGGCGTATAGAGCATGCCTTTTACATATGTAGTTATTCCAGTTAGCAAAACGTGTCCCGCGGGTGGGGATAGTTAATATATAATTCAAGCTCACCGGGACAAACACAATTCACCCTAATACCGTCTGGAGCATGATGCGCTGCCATGGCACGCGTCATATTCACGACCGCGCCCTTGCTCGTCGGATATAGCAAATGCGGCGTCCCTCCCTTCAAGCCTGCAACACTGCCAACATTGACAATGCTCCCTCGAGCAGGTCCCTCATTCTTCCTCATCACAGGAATCGCATATTTAGCCATCAAGACCATGCTAGACACGTTAATCTCCAGACCTTTTGCCCACTCGTCCATGTCTACCTCAACGGCGGTTCCCCTCGCTCCCCCAACGCCGACATTGTTCGCCAGGATATCCAACCGGCCGAATTTCGACACGGCAAGCTCAACGATCCGCTTGCAATCCTCTGCTTTGGTGATATCGGCTTTGCAGGCGACACCAGCCCCTTTCGCGTCCCTTGTGATCATCTCAACCGTCTTCTCGGCCCATTCGAGATTCATGTCCACGCAGACGACAGATGCTCCGTCCTCAGCCAAGAGAACTGCTGCTGCGCGGCCGTTGCCTATGCCATCGCCCAGGCATCCTGCGCCCGTGACAACGGCAACTTTGCCGCCCAAGGATCGAGATGGTCGCGGGGGGGTCTCTTCCCCAGCCATGATGATACTATTAAAAAAAAAATAACTCAGTCCAACACGAAAAATTATTTATATTTAGCTTGCAATCCTGTTCCTTGCACACGCGCGCCCCGTTGTAAGTAGTTAACTAGCTGCCCCAACAATCAGAAAAATAAAGGCGCAGACGTTTCAAGGCCAATCTTAGCGTTCTCGATATATTCTATCCAGGATCAAAGGCAAGGCCTCTCTTTCATTGAATAAACACTGTTAACTAGTTAACTAGCTGTCGGGCGGCAGATCCGAGCAACATCGACTCCAGGGCCTCGGCAAACCCGGGAGGGGCCTGTGGGTTCGCTGGGGATCCCACGTTCGTGTTGGAAACAGGACTGCTTCATGTCAAACTCGATTTGTTATGGCAATAATAATGAAAAGATAATTTTAGTCGATCCCCGTTTTTGCTGGATCGGATAACTAAATAACTAGTTGTTTCATGAGGTCGTTGGTCGGAGAATGTGTTTTATTTTGCGTGACCAACCGACTGGCCGCTATTGGTGATCTAAGCCCTGTTCGCGCCAAACATGGGATCAACCCGCCGAAAAGGACAGTTTAACTGGCTACATACTTGTTTCGAAGCCGCACATTGAAGAACAACACCACTCCCCAGTTTCTATCTAGAAATAGACGACGTTGCTTCAAACGTCATTACAAACAGCTCCGTCGATTACACTGAGTAACCTTTAAGAGACGTTCAAGCTTTCAAACTAACAGAATCCAACCCGCTTTGAGAGCTCACAAGATGTTGCCCGTGTATGAGATAGATTGTCCAACCTCAGTTTCATGTTTCAGGCCTGAGTAATTGCCCAATTCTTTCCATTGTGGAATCTATGTACCATGGCATAGCTTTCTCTCTTTAATATTGTCCAGGGGAAGGTGGGCGCATTGCACTTTGAAAGGACTGCAGTAACTAGCTCCATCAATGAGCAACAATCGACACACCTCCGCGGCGTTATGAGAATGCACTATCAGCAGCCAGACATTAGCCAACAACGGGGCACTGAGTACGGCTGTGCGCTCTGTAACTCCGTCAAACATACATCCTCCCCTTTGGTCCTCCATAGATATAAAGGTCCGACGAGGCCAGCCATTCTAGGAAAATGACCTCTATCAACAACAAAACTTCCCGAATCCTCCCTCAATACCTCTTGAGACGTACCCAACCTTTGTGTGGAAATACCCTTCGTTCTTGATGTACTCGCAAAACGCTCTGCCGGGTGCCCTATTAAAGGCCACCCTGGCATTCTCTTTATTCACCCCTGGTACTCTTGCCAGACACATCTTGCCCCGCGAGGGCCATAACCCTTCAGACGATAAATTCGGGCCATATCCTTATCTCGTCGACCACATCAACGACATAAAAGTCAAATTCTCAGGCCCGACCCAGCTATACGGGGGGAAAGGGTGCGATAAAGATGAGCTAAAAGCCATTGCTGAGGCGTATCGTGACGTCCATCTTTTGGCAGCACAAAACGATGTATTCGAGAAGATTGATTGGAACCATCAGGCTTCCAAGGATTTTTGGGGTCCAGTCAATGGTGATGGCAAAGTGACCGACCAGCGAAAGAAAGATATCCAGGGTAATATGCATGCCGTGCCCACAGGGTCAAGTTGAATGTGATTTGATAAATACTAATTCGAGCGGTGTTTAGAGGTTTTCCAGTCCACACGAAGATTAAATAAAAACTGGTGGACGTGGGATCCAATCTCAATCCCAGAGCCCAAAGCTATCTATATCGAAGTTAGTTTTCAATGCTCTCTTCCATAGCACTTCACACGTTATCTAACAACCAGCCCCCAAGGTACAATGCAGCGGCAAGAATGGCAGCAATGATCCGGAAGACATTTGCGGCGACAAGAACCCCAAATCAGAGTGCGCAAAACACTCAGATGGTTCAAAGGACGACAAACCCCTTCACGGCGAAGACAGAAGACTTTTTGCATGGAGCGACGTGAGAGGAGACTTCAGCAAGATCGTCTTCTGCAACAAATTTTTCAAAGATTTGCCATCCATGAGCGATGCCATTACCAACGGCAAAAAGAAGCCGAAGGAACAACAGGATAACCTCGAAACGTGGGACAATAGAGGACGAGCATTCTACCACGAAGCTGTTCATATAACCGACTTCATGCATTCACAAAACAAGGCCCCAAGCGTCGATGATGTTGAAATCAAATTCAAGGAAGCTGGTAAAACTGTGACAAACTATGCCCATGGTCCTTATTATGCAAAGCTCCTAAGGAACTGGGTGCAAAAGGGCCAGGGTGGTCGCTACACACAGCGTAATGGTAAGATCTCGAAATTCGAACTCGCATCGCAACGCGGCTAATCGTATGACTTAGCCGATTCGTACGCCTTTTTCGCTCTCGCCAAATATGTGGAGAAAAATATTAAACGGTATATCCCCTAGACACTCTCAACAGCCCGCGTAGCTAACCCTAGATCGCCAGGTATCCCCATCTGCCTACTCCAGGCGCAAAGAAACCAGAATCCGAGCCTCGATTGGCCAACGACAAGGTCCCCAAAGATAAAGGGGGTAAAAAGGCTAGGCATAGTCAATATCGCAAGCGTGAAGGCGAGAGCGGGCTTTTGGGAAAGAAGGAGCTCGAATATAAAGGCCAAAGTATCAAAGGGTTCTCCATCCCGGGATGCCCCAGCTTCTATCCCAAATCGCCCAATCAAAACGATAAGAAACCAAAGCTCGTCTGTGACGACAAATCACCAAGCGATATTCCTCGGGTGTACTTTATCAACCCTTTCACGAACATCGCCAACAATTTTTGCAAGGCCGTAGACAAGGAGAAGAACAAGAAGCTGACGTGGAAGGTTTCCAGTGATGGACAACAGAAAAAAGCGAAGCGAGGTTTCTCCTTCTTCTTCTGGCTTCTCAAAGGGGCCTTCAACCCGAAATCCTGGGATCTTGAACTGGACTGGGAACCAAAAGCTGGCGGGAAGAAATGCAATATGAGCTGTACGGACGCTTTCAAAACCATGTTCCTAGGGCAATGTGATGGTAAGTGGCTTGACAACTTAGACTTATTGACCCTTATCTGACGTTTGATTTAGCAGGTACACCTGGGTTGGCAGCATCCGCACACCTTGATGCGGATTGTGGAGTATTCAAGTATAAGGCCAGGAAACCCTAGTGAGAAAATTCGGCAGCTTGTCTTTTGATTTTGTGTTCAGCGTTGTTTGTTGCAACTGATTCTGGCAATCAGGCGAGCATGTATGTAAGATTTGTACTAGAATAGTCTAACGAGGTTTTCGCCTCATCCAGTTTTTGATTTCCCCATACTTAGAGTCGACCAGCGATTTTTTGTCTTGCTTTTGAGCTTGATATGCTCAAATATGTACATTATGGAGTTCCTGCCTTGATGAGCAGTCCTTTGAGATCATAGCCCCCAACAAGATGAGGGGATTATACCTTGGGTTTCCTGTCGATCACTCGGCATATCTTCCTTTCACCATCAGCACATAATCCCTGTCTCGAGTTAGCGCCACTATGGCAGCTCGGAGCTTCCCTATAAATAGTAGAAATGAGGTGTCCAGATCAAGGGAATACCCAGTATCGTATGTGATTGAATTCGCAGGCTGAGGCAGCGATTCACCGCAAAATTCATGCGTTGTGGGTTTAAAAACGCCCGTTCAGCATCACTTCTCGGGAGCATCAGGAAGCCGTTCAATGATGTATTTGGCTCTGGCGACGCTCATTACCGGAACACCGGGGATTTTTCTGCGCTTGATGTTAAAATGCCTGTTTGCGATATGATTTAGGAGTCGCCTAACAAACCTGATCCTTCTCTTTAAGTCACGATCATTGGTGGCAACGATATAAATCCGATGCTTGATAACCCGATCAACTATACAATCATCGGCGTACGTGCCCTTGTGGTCGCATTTGACCCTCTCGAATCTGGGGTCTTTTGCTATTCTCAAAGCTAGCCGATATTTCTGGCCCAGCTTCTCAAGTTCGGCCAAGACACAGTCCGTAACGATGGGTGTACACTTTGCATAAAGGCAGTCCATCATGGTGGGTATGACTTCGAGCTTATGTTGGACGGTATGCGAGAGGAAGTTGGTATCGACGAGGACGGAATACGGAGGGGCAAGAGCGGTGTTATATTGAAAGAAGAGAGCAGAAGAGACTTGGGGTCTAAGAATTTGAGGCTGGTTAGCGAAAACAAGGTACGGTGCGGTGGCCCACGCAAGAGAGAGAGACGAGAACAGAACCGTACATTTCACGTATAACTTCATCTTTCGCGGGTGTCTTGCTTTTTGCTTCCTCTTTCGCTTGATTCTGTTTGCTGCAGCCAGAAAGTGGTCAGGGAGATGTTGCATTTTTCTATCGACTAGTAGGAGAGTGGTAATTACAGCCGGCTATCACGAAGCGAGATCGCCCGTTTGACCTAGAGGCATATTAGACAATGAAGGATCGAACCACTTGCGACGGCCGAGAAACGGACCTGGCCAAATTTGCGGGTCTTCCTTTGGACTCCCATGCTGTTTCGAAGGGAGAGAAAACGAACAGGCTCAAGCCACGAGAAATGAAGCGGTAAAAATCCTGCGCTGTTGCGATGTCCAAGACGGAGTTAGTTGAACTAGAATTTTAGCCGTTGATAACAAGTCTTCGGCTGCCCATAGATTGCCAAGACCTTTTTTTTTAAAAAAAAGGGCTGAGTCACGTGAACAGCCAAGGAAGCCACGCTTAGACTTTCGACCAGGTAGCAACAAACTCGGGGCTTTTTTCTTCACTTCACCGCAGTCAAGTGAAAGATAGGTTTCCCAACTCAATTCACCATTGAAGGCAACATTGAGTGAATGTTTGAGAGTCACTTCCAGAGTTCCATCAACCAAGTGTTCAGGCAGCAGCTTGCACGGCCAGAAATCCCCCTCTGTGAGAGTTCCTGCTACTGCTTAACTACTCTCTTCCCTCTCTTCTCTTTGCTTTTCTCACCTTGATTTATCTTTCTTCATCAAGCCTTTAGATTGTGCTCTCCTTTGCAAGCTGTTGAGGTTGGACATGACCAAGTTGAACAGCAGCCTCTAATGCCCAGGCATGAGAGGATATTCTCTTTTGGCCTAGCAGTAGTCAGCTAAAGACTGCTGCTCACTTTCTCACAAGCCCGCTGCATAATTTTCTTATTATTCGCCATCATGAGCTGCTATCAGGGTACCTCTTTCCACCCCATGCGAGCAAGCCATGCGAGATCCCATGAGCCTGATTTTTGGAGAGTTGGTTGAGCGGATAAATGCTGCAGTTCAGCGAGCCCAGCCATCAACAGCAGCAATATACTCAGGCTTGAGCTCTATCCTTGAGATGGCCAAATGAATGACCTAAACTTGGCAGGTATTGAGCAAGACTCAATGCCTTAGCCAATAGCTTTAATATCCAAGGGGAGAGACTTGTCATTAACCATCAGAACCCACAATTGTCAATGAATCTTATTATGAATATTCCACGGCTCATGGACAAAATCGCCTCGCGAACAAATCTTCTTATTGTCATTTATCATCAAGGTCATGCGGTGAGAACAGGAGATCTTTTGACGCTTTTGTATGTATATTTGACGTTCCTATAGATTGAGGGTATCTCCATAGCTAACCTAATCTATCTAGCGGGTCTTCAGCTCCAAATACACGAAGGATTGGGTGGAATATCCTTCAGGGACTTTTTGAAGTCTTTACTGGGGATGTCTTGGTTATCATGGACTGCTGCGCTGCCACTACTGCAGCAATGAAAGTTTCCAACATTGAATATCTTTTCGCTTCTGCCTATGGGTCACTGGAATCAGGTCACATCACAACAAGTTTCACTACCAGACTGATTGACATCATTAAATCTAATGCAGGCAGACACATGGTGTCACAGTTGCACATCTTTGATGATCCATCACCTCGGAAAGTCGAGCTCCCCATAAATTGTATGTATTCCAACCCACAATGTTATCACAGAATATTGAAGAACATTTGCTAATAGTTTGGTTTTGATACAGACACTATGTCTGCATGAAGTGCGCGTGCCACTAGTTGTTGAGCAATGAAAGAGTGGTGTTTAAATGTTGTTAACAAATGAATTGAAAACAACGGCAATTTCATTTTTTTAAATACTGACTTTGATGAGAACAATGAAACTCATGTCATGGCAGCATTGGTTGAGGTCATGAATCTTGTCAATGCCATGCAGGAATTGCAGATTGACTTTCTGTCTCAGAAGTGATTTTAAGTCTGTGCTGTTTCTGACTTTGTGTCTTGATATCTAGATAACTAGGGCAGTACCCGCTCGCTACGCTCGCTAGCTAATGATTAGTTAAGTAAGACAACAACTTCATTGAGCAATTGAGCTTCAATATAGATGCTAGATAAGTTAACAATAGAATTATTGAATCCACTCTTTGATCCTCCATCAAATCCTCCATCAAATCCCCTGTTGAATCCCCTGTTGAATCCCCCGTTGAATCCCCCGTTGAATCTCCTGTTGGATCCTCCATCAAGTCCCTGATGTAGTTAAAGGATTGTGCGTAAAGAGTAGGGTGTAAAGGAATCAGGATAGCGCGTGAATTCTTTGTTGAATCCTTTATCAAATCCTCCATCAAATCCCCCGTTGAATCCCCTATGATGTGGCCTTGCCTCGCGCCCGCCCTCCTTCTTCGACTGGCCCTCCTGATAGATCTTGATAGCGTCTTCATCACCGGGTGCCCGATAAGGACCCAGGCAACACTAACTAGCGTAAAGTTCGCAATCTACTCGCTAGGTAGTTAGTTAGGAGGTTGGCTTAGGTAGTTAGACAAGAAGAAGTCCAAGCAAAATCAGCCAACTCTAAACAAAATCTCCTCTCCGCAAAAGTTTAAAGGAATCCATCATTCCCGCCCTATGTCATCCAAAAGAACGGCGGTGACCGGCCAACTTCCAACGGTCTGATTTCGGGAGGTAGGGAATACAAGAATTTTAAGTCCCAGTTTTCACACCTTCGGCAAAATATGGACATGCGGGAAAGTGTTCTTCCCTTCAGCCGAATGGATGACACGGAGATATGCACTCAGCCAGGAAGTCCTATCATAACGTTTTCCAGACCACACATTTAAGCTCCTCCTTTTCACCGTCCGTTTTGATGGTGGCTGTTAGTTAGTTATAGGTTTGATCCTTGCAAGTGGAGCCATTCTACCTCCTAGTTCCTTCGGCCCGATGGCCGATCCCCCTTCCGTACCCCATAGTTAGTTACTCCGTGGAGGAATCTCGTAGGCCGATAAACCGTGGGTTTGGCATTCCATCACGGGTTCCAAGTTCCGAACAACTGACCTAGTAAGTGACTTTGATTCCCTTGTATTCTTTTAACATGACCAGAAGTAGGTAGGTAGGAAACAGTACAGAGTAACTTAATTCCATTGGCAGCCCGCATCCCAATTGGTACCGTGAACTCACTTGGGAACGACATGACAACAGCACAATTGAGCTCGAGTTCAAGCAGCCCGAGAAACCAGCGAGAAAGAATGGTGAGTGAAACGCATCTATAACGAACATTTTTGTATTTTGATACATTTATATTTCCGGTTGCCCATTGGTCTTTCAGGTTCATAAAAATGCAATCTTCCTTGGAAGTAGAAGATACAATGAAATTTGACTTGATATCAATATTTTCTGTGAAGGTCAAAGTAGAAAAAAGGCCTGAGAACGAGCAAGATAGTCACTGAAGAGAACCGAGCAAGTCCCGGAAAGAATCGAAGAAAGGGGTTTTTGCAAGTCCGAACGACGTTCTTCACCAAGATCATACCAGCCTACCACCGTCTTGGAATTGGTACGCTCTCAAAATGCATGACTGGTAGTGGAAGGACATTGTAACAGAGAGTCGGATGAACTGCACATGAATCGAAGGAAAAGAAAGAAAACGGGAGCAGGAAGTCCATCACGACGTTTGAGGGTCCAAACAAAACCAGTCTCAGGGCATTTCGCACCATTGCTTCCCGCGAAATATGACTCCAATATCCCATTGGATTGAAACACGACGCGATCAAAGCTAACATCGATTTGGTGTGGAACGTTCCTGCGAAATACATGCAAGAAGGAGAAAAGTAAAGTCGAAAAAAAGGTTCGTAACGCGGACCATAAGAGAGTCTGTTTGCCAGGCTAATCAAATGATTTCTCTTTAGCCTTTGACCATGGGATGACCCAGTGGCCTGCCAACATTCTTGGCGTATTCACCCCCATAGTTTCCTGGAAAACCGGTGTTAGTATCACATTGAAGCTGTGACCTGATATAGAAGTTGTCGACTTACCTGGAGGGCCATAGTTGCAAACAATGAAATCAGCATTGTTCACGGTGGAACCACTACTCTTAACGGTCAAAGTTGAGCAGCGTTTTGTATAGCATGCGACTCTCTTGGTACTCTGCCAGACAATCTGAGTGAAGTGGCCCCACTCATGGAAGTTGCCGCCTGGGTTGGCTTGGCCATACAACCCTTGGAATTTGGGAGCTTCGCCATTATACATGGAGTTGCTAAGCATGGCACCGATGTTGCTGTATCCACTCTGGTAGCCGATGTTCTGTCCATATCCACCACCATTGTAGTCGCTGCAAGATGTTGTCAGTACCAGATGGTCATCAATGAAAAGCCTTGGATTGTACTGTGCTTACGTGTTGTGGCCATAGACACAGGTCTCCGCGAGCTGTCTAGCACTGTCTTCCAAATTGGTGTCCCAATCCAGGGCGGCAGCAGAGTGGTTCGAGCGATGGACATTGTGGTGATAGAGGACGGTCTTCTGATAGTCGTTACCCGCTGGTGGCACTTGGGCAGGCTCAGTGTTTTTGGGCGGAGGAGCAGCTTCGGTTGTGGTTTTTGCCGGTGGTGGAGGAGGAGCCTCAGTTGTGGGCGGAGGCGGGGGAGGAGCCACAGTCGTTGGTGGTGGTGGTGGTGGCGGCGGTGGTGGAGTTTCAGCAGGCGGAGCCGGAGGTGGTATGGTTAAAGAGATGATCTTTGGCTTTCCTGCCCGTTGCCACCACGGAACACGGTTGGCAGTTGATGCAGAGGTAGGAGCCGTTCCTTCGGCGGTCACAAACACGGTTTTCGTGACGATGGTAAGGTCGGTCACGTAGACACGCTTCTCAACAGGGGATGCCAAAGCACCGCCGACACACAGTGCCGCCACAAATGATGAATAGCGCATGGCTAATGAATGGGTATTCTTTCAGGGAGAGAGTGGATTTGAGGAAAAGAACCAGGGTTTAGTTTTCGAAACAAGGGAGAGATGATATGGCAGCCACAGGTCAACTGTGCTATTTATCAACCAGACTTCCACAGGAAGCAGCAGGGCAAGAAGCAGCAAGTTGGACAGAAACAAGGAGTCTGTTCAAGTGAGGGAGACAATGGGAGCTAGCTCCAACCCGGTTGGAAGTGATGAGATGCAGCGGCTTCTGTCCTAGGCAGAGAGGCGCGGTTGAAGATGGGCAAAGGAGTGACTTGCTGCTTGGAACACTTTGAAGGAGTGAAAAGTGTACACAAGGAGCGGAAGAACAGTGCAACAATGTGAAAGAAAAGAAGAGGAAGAGTTGAGAATGGAGGTGAGAATGAGAAGACAAGGGTATATTTTAAAAGAGAGCGGGAGGGCACCTAGTTAATTAATTTAAAGGAAAAAGCCAGGGGAGAAGGGGGGAGGGGAGGGAGGGAACGAACCAGACAGAGAACTGGGAAACAAGATCCCATGTTGAAGCCCTAACTAATTAAGCAATGTTTAGTTTTGGTTTAGTTAACTCAAGGTACGGAGTGCTCTCAAGTTGTATAGCTCTAGTCCTGGGCCGTGGAGAGCGCTGTTTGGGTGGAAGAGCGCCGTGTGGAAAGGAGAATCCAGCACCCTAATTTGACTTGAAACACGCTAGGCTTACACCCTCCCAGCTTTCCCTCCCGAGT